>VXCM01004832.1:3720-24195 GCA_014773175.1 Lucifuga dentata
ATGCAGAGCAGCAGCATGAGCAGACTGTGTAGCACGTTAACCCTAAATGATGTGGGAGAAGGCAGACAGCAGGAATAGAATGTTAAAACACATCAGCAGGGAGTTGGAACACAGCAGGAGTGCTGCACTAATACAGACTGATGCCTTCATGAAAAATCATTTCTGTAGCCAGAGCGGCTACATGATGTGAGAATTGTTGACTAATTCTTCTTCAAAACTAATTACTCACATTTATTTATGCATTTTTTGTCATTTTCTGTGCAATAAATTGTAAAACAAACAGTGGATTGATGATTTTTTTAAAGTCTGAAGGTGGCCTCAAACTTCTGGCCTGTAGCATACATCTGTTACTCAGAGTCCACCGTCTCCAGTTTATGCTGATTTCAATTTGATTATGTTCTTATTATATTTTTTATAGATCGTGTGTGAAAACCTATTGCCTTAAATGCATTAGAATCAAAGTCTTGTCACATTTGCAGACGTACTGACAAGTACCATTTTATTGGGGTGATTGTACCTTGTGACAAATTATTGTTTTTATTTTTGTAGTATTTAATGGTGTCATGATTTGTTAATAAAAAAAAAAAAAAAAAAAAAAAAAAAAAAAAAATCGCATGAAAAAAGCTAATTTTAGATTGCAATCTAATTCCTCAGCATACGTGTTGCTGCTTGATACACCACTGAAGCCTTCAAAAGAAAAGAAATCTGTGAGAGGTTTGCTATTCATTAAAGGTTATTAAATCATGATGAAGTCCTTAATGAGCATCAAATGTAGCCAGATTTATAGTTAAATTTCAGCTGAACAGCCACGTCTTCTTCTTCTTCTGCACTGCGGTAAAATGTGTCTTTCATTACAAACCACCCTTACTGCCCCTGAAAACCGATGAATTTCAAAGTTTGTATTTAAAGTAAACCCAGTTTGAGATGAAAACGACACCACACACATGATAAAGTCTACGTGCCACATAACAAAACTTATTTGCAGTAGACAGAACTTTAGTCAGATCTCTACAGTGATAATAAAACAAATATTAAACAATCATGTATAACGATGACAAAACTGTGCAAGTTAAAATAAGGTCCAGGTCAAGCAAACCAGAGTTATATGTTAACTACTAGAACTCAGGATGTTTGTGTTTTTACAAACCTGTAACTTCTCCGTGGCACTGAATGACCCCCATAGAAATGGCCTTCCTCCTAAAGGCGTTGAGCAGCGTCCAGGGATCAAACCATCCCTCATTTTCCAAGCCTGCGCAAGAGACGAGACGAAGCCAGAACCAGTGACAATAAAACTGAGAGCAAAATTAACCCGTTAATAAAAGCCAATGCTGAAATTACAAAAACTCTGAGTGTACGTTAGCATCAAAAACTGTTGTGTTTAATATAATATGTTGAATACAGGGATCACACACCAATAAAACTAGGGCTGATACTGGCAAACCAATTATCACAATGTATTTAACAAATACCATAAAAATCAATATTTATTAATGTAATATTCCAATATATTAAAGGACCATACCATCTATTTTACATGTTTGAGCCTAATATATTCAATTTTCATACATGTTACGTTACTGACAATCATTTCCCAAAGGATAAAACCGTATTTCAACTTTCCTGATATTTTGCAAAATCTCTTAATTTTTCAAAATCAAATATTCAAGTGATACACCCACCTTAAAAATCCATGTTTCTCCTGCTAATAGTTACACAGCCTTATGAAGTCATGGTCCTTTAAATTTTTCCATAAACACAGGTCTTCTTTTGGGACTATATTCCCCAGTGGAGGCATACATTCACTCTGCACTTTTTAATTGAGCTTAAACACTAAAATTATGAAACTTCTAAAATAACTGAATACACGTCTTGTTGGTGATGATGGATTACCTATTGCAAGAACATTTCAAGTATCAACAAGCTGATTTTAATACCAGAATGAACTGAAACCAATGGAGGTCTGGAAGGTAGGAAAAACATTTTTAATTCACCATTCCAGTAGTATGCTTTGTAAAATGATTGTCAGTAACGTAACATGTATGAAAATTGAATATATTCAGCTCAAACATGCAAAATGGCTGGTATGATCCTTTAATAAATCATAATCCTACATTAAACATATTCTAGTCTCGTAAAACAATATCATATCAGGTTTAACTAAAATTCTCCAGTCTTCCACCAAAGTCCTGGATGTATAAGTATATTACCAGAAAAGATAATAATGACTTACATATTGGACTTTTGGCTTCATTTTATTATCATATCATGATTTATTTTCACAATCATGTTACACGAGCTATAACAGGAAATTTAAGAGACACTTGCTGCTTTTTTTCTGAAGCTAAAAAAGATGTCATTAACTTCAGTTATTTTGAAGAAGCCTACAGCAGAACGACTGATGCAAAGATGCCCTCAGTGCAACTGGTTATCCACTGAATGATAATATGAAAAATGTTTGGACTCTGAGCTTGGTAACTCTGGATTATTTTTCATGAAAAATCCAATATAAGCCTGATACATCATTATCACCTAAGTAAGAATTTGTCACTGAGTTATTATACAACCTTTAATATGCTTACAGTCGTACTGGTGCATTATTTATACTCACCGTATGAAGCTAGCACCACACCTTCAGTGTTGACCCATGGAAACTTCTCCTTCAGTTGCGTAGGAGAGAGAAGTGATACTTTGGCTCCTGCATTCCTAAAATCACAGAAACACAATCATGTCAGCTGGTGCTGAAACACGTGGAGACTCATGCTGCTTTCTTACCCAGAGCAGGAAGTCAAACAGCTGACAGAATTATAAGACTTGAATATTCACGCGGTCCAACTCAGGAAAAATATCAGACACATGGAAGATTTGCTTCAGACATTTAGATAGGTTCAAGTGCTGCATTCAAACAAGAATGTAAGGCTAATAACAATCTTAAAATGCTGCGGACATAACGACAGAAACATATTATGAATGAGGGGCGTGTTTAAAGTTTTAAAGTGGGGGGGTACAGCTGTTGTACTAAACCTAAAACATCGATAAAATATACGATGCAGCTCAACTATGTGGATTATTTGCACGCTATCTGTGGTGCTGAACATCATGGCAACAGTAAACAAAGGACCATGCTAATAAAAAAAATTATGCTTAGTACTCAGCATTACACTAAATAGTAAATGATAGTTAAAGCTCATTCATAAAGCTTCTCTTATACTAATCAGAGCATTATATCACATTAAGGTAGCGTTGTCAGGTGTGTCACAGGTAAAAGCTAATGAAGATCAGCGTGTTAATGAGATGCTTCATTTTTATGAGTCACTGTTTATTCTGATTCATCTGGTTTTAAAGGATCATACCGGTGATCGTGCATGGTTGAGCCTAATACATTCTATTTTCATACACGTAACGTTACTGACAATCATTTCCCAAAGCATACTACTGGAACGGTGAATTAAAAATGTTTTTCCTACCTTCCAGACCTCCATTGGTTTCAGTTCATTCTGCTATTAAAATCAACTTGTTGATACTGTAAACGTTCTTGGGATAGGTAATCCATCATCACCAACAAGACGTGTATTCAGGTTTTTTTAGAAGTTATGTAATTTTAGTGTTTAAGCTCAATAAAAAGCGTGGAGTGAATGTATGCCTCCACCGGGGAATATAGTCCCAAAAGAAGACCTGCGTTTATGGAAAAATTTAAAGGACCGTGACTTCATAAGGCTGTGTAACTATTAGCAGGAGAAACATGGATTTTTAAGGTGGGTGTATCACTTGAATATTTGATTTTGAAAGATTAAGAGATTTTGCAAAATATCAGGAAAGATGAAATACGGTTTTATCCTTTAGGAAACGATTGTCAGTAACGTAACATATATGAAAATTGAATATATTAGGCTCAAACATGTAAAATGGTTGGCATGGTCCTTTAAAATTCAGTGTTTTACCTGCTAACAGTTAAGCACAATTGTAGAAGGCACGGTGGTTTTAATTCCTCAGTAAAAATCGTCTTCTGCTGGGACTATAATTAAGACACAGAAGACGCATTGTCCTCCATGCAGCACCGTGTTGGATCAGTTAAATAAAGTTACTTTGACAAAAACTTAACAAAAAGTCACATTCGCTGTGATGGATCATGTGTCTCAAGCGTTTCTCAAATCTCTACAAGATGACTTTAATAATATAGCGGGATGAATTGAAACCAATGGCAGCCTGGAAGGTAGGGGAAAAAAAAGTAAAATGTACCGCTTCACTAATATGTTTTGGGAAATGGCTATCAATAATGTAACATATAAGCGGTTTGTATTTATCAGGCTCAAACATGCGCAGTATGTTCCAATATGTTCCGGTATGTTCTGGTATATTCTGGTATGATCCTTTAAGGTTGAAAATGCCTACAAGTCAAAATTGCTGCAGTGGATTTTTGAATGACAATGTTGTCTGTCTGCATTCTCCCCGAGCAGGAAGTAATTTACAGTTCTTTGACATGTGTAGAACACACCAACAGCCCCTCACACACACACACAGAGAATAAGAGAGGCCGGACACCTCTGGATGCTGTAGTTCTCTTCCATGATGTGAGCCACATCATGGTTAGCCAGGAAGAGGTATCCTGCGTGGTTAAACTGTAGGTCCACTGGGTCTTTGTTCAGCACAGCCAGATGTTCCTGCGAGGACACAGAGGCACGACAAGCTCAGCATCACACTCATCGTCCCACAGAGACGTTATTTCAACCCGACAGGGCAAATAAAACATCCACACGAGGGTTCCATCACCAAACTATTTACTACTGGAGGTAACTAAGTACCGTTACTCAATACTGTTATTAAAGGATCATACTGGCGATCATGCATTTTGAGCTCAATATAGACAATCCGCATACAATATGTTACTGACAACCATTTCTCAAAATATACTACTTTAGAGTACATTTCAGAATTGTTTTTCCTACCCTCCAGATTGCCATTGGTTTCAATTCATTCTAGTACGATATAATAATCAACATGGAGAGATTGAAATGTGCTTGAGATAAGTAATTCATCACAGCAAACATTATATCTATTAGGTTTATTTTTGCCAAAGTAACTATAACTGATCCAACATGGAGCTGCGTGGAAGACGATGCATGTCTCCGCCAGGAAATATAGGAGAAGATGGCTTTTACAGAGAAATTAAAATGATCGCACATTCTACATTCGTGCATAAGCGTAAGATGATGAAACGTTGCACTTTAAGATGGGTGTATCACCCAAACATTTTGAAAGATTATAGAGGATTTGAAAAACTAACAGGCAAACTAAAATACAGTTTTATGTTTTGGAAATCATTTGTCAGTGTCGTAACATGTATGCAGGTTGAGAATCGATATCCAACTCTATCTTACGATCTAATGCAATTTAATTCAATCGCCCTGCACCAAACGCAACCTCAGTGAAGCTGTGAGGTGTTGATCAAACTTTATGGTCATTTCTGAGATTTTGTGGCAGTGGGGTGATGTATTTTTATTATTTTGTAAAATCTATTTATATTGTATCAGGCAAACTTATTTCCACTAAATGATTCATGCGTTTGGAAAAATATCACCTTCTGTATTAAGGCCACCAAACATTGGCAGAAAATACCAACCAGCAGCAGAAACATGGTCAAACGTCAGCTGGCATACACACTCTTTGCTCACACATTAACATGACATCAGGTAACGTCTGTGGGCCACTGTGACATTTAATTATTTAAAGGCTCGTCATTCATTGCCGTGTGCAGTTTGCTGAGAAGCAGCCACACTACTGATTTACAACATACATTTATGTTCCTTATGAAGTCCGCTGAGGCCAGAGAGAGGTGGATGTTCTCAGGCAGGGAGAACTGCTGCCGGATCCCCCCCGCAGACAGAACCGTGGACGCCGTGGAGTACTGCAGAGATGGAAACAGTTATGTAACCAATAAGCAAGAATAAACACATGAAGCAAAGGCAAAATAAGCCCTAATGAAAATCAAAAGCAGGATACCCAAAAAACAGAAAGGCGCAGAAGAAAAAGAAATGATAAAGCAGAAAGCAACTGTAAAACATTAAAAAAAAAAAAAAAAATNTTAAAAAAAAAAAAAAAAATTAAATAAATCAAGAATTGGCAGATAAAGGCAAAATAATTTGGGGTCAATTAGAGGAAACAGAAGACTAACAGCAAATACAAAGTACTTATTGTGGTTGTATTAGAGTAAATATATATGTATAAATGAAATAAAATTTTAAAAACATCCAAAAGTCTGCTTATTGTAACCATCACTACATAACTCCATGTTTAATATTATGGCCCATCTGTATTAGATCAGATGCTGCGTTCGACAGACCTCGGAACTCAGATTTTTCCGACTTCTTACTTGGAAAAATGCGTTGGAACGGCACTTGAAGTCGGAGCTGGGAAACCTACAGACTTATCTACTCCGACTTATCCAGTATGACGTCACTCAACATGGCAATCCCCGTGCAAGCGAGCTTTGTGAATGGAAATGATCAGCTAAAAGGCAAATAAAGTATTTTTTTTTTTTTTGCGTGACATTGAAAGAAAAAGGTCAGAATATATCGCCAAGTTTATATCTATTTTGTATAATCCATCTATTTTGTATAATAACTGTTTGCCATTGATACATAAGTGTAAATAATTTCATATTACTTCTCTGCACAAAGTTTAATACCCACTGTGATTAATGTAACTGTAAAACAACACAACCAAACAGTCTTGTAGTCTAACTTTACTTTAATTAGCATTTGTTACGAAGTTTAATTAATTTTACAGTATTTATTGGTGTTCAGCTATGCTTTTTTGATTAAATTTGGCTGGAACGGTTTGAGGTCGGAAGGCAGAAATTCCGACTTCCCACTGTAACTGGAACGCAGCATAAGCAGAAAAGTCGAGCTCCTCACCGTCGGATCCTTCTCCACCACCAAAACTCGCATTCCTCCTCGCACCCTCTCCTTCTTCTTCAGCCAGTAGGCGATGGACCAGCCCACCACACCCCCTCCCACGATCACGATGTCGGCTCTCTCCGGAGGAAGGTTGGGGTTGGTCTCGAACAGAGTCCAGCTGCTGCCCGGCAGAGCGTCCGCCACCTTCTTCCTCATCGCCTCCAGCTGGGACTCCAGGTCTGAGACACAGAAGTTCCCCAAGATTTACCGCTGCTCATCAAAGTGCAGATTTTAACGTTCTCTTCAGCCATTTTCTGAGTTTTTAACCTCAACTCAAATATTCCATTAAAAAAAAAAAAAAAAAANAAAAAAAAAAAAAAAAACAATGCAGAGGAAAGTAAAGTAAAAGAAAAAAAACTAAAAAATAAAAATCATAATAACAGTTGCTTAGGCTTTCGAACTGAAGAACTGCGTCAAATATATGTCAATATGCAGGTCAAACCTAAAATGTGAGAATTCTGAGTGGAGTTTAGTGGAATAAACCGTTTCATTTTGCTGACCCTCACCTCTGAAGAAGTCGTTTCGGAGAGGTCTGCCTGTGCTCAGGCTTTGACATCCGTGTCCACGCAGCCATGTGTGCTCCTGTGTCGCACGTTTGGAGGCGAATAATCCACGAACCGTCCGCAAATTCACGTTCAGCCTCCGCCACGTCAACATGTCTCACAGCTGGCTGCTATTTAACAAAGTGAACAGCAGACCGGTACCGGCAAAGACAGCCCCGGAGTGAACAAGTGCATTATGGAACGCAAAACATGCGTAGCAAAATCTGTAACGTCAAACCGGAAGTTAACAGATTTAGACTGAGTAAGACCGGAAACTAGCAAGGTGGCTAATGTTCTTCAAAATAAAAGCACAAAATTGGAGTTTCAATGATATGAAAGTGTCAATGCCTCATTAAAGGACCATACCGGCCTTTTTTCATGTTTGATCCTAATATATTAAATTTTTATACACCAAAGGTTACTGACTATCATTTCCCAAAGGATGAAACCATATTTCAGCTTTCCTGATATTTTGCAAAATCTCTTAATCTTTCAAAATCAAATATTCAAGCAATACACCCACCTTAAAAATTGATGTTTCTCCTGCTAATAGTTATGCAGCCTTATGAAGTCACGGTCCTTTAGATTTTTTGATAAATGCAGGTCTTCTTTTGGGACTATATTCCCTGGTGGAGACATATTTCTATATTCCATGCTTTTATTGTGCTTAAACGCTAAAATTACGTAACTTCTAAAAAAAAAAAAAAAACCTGAATACACGTCTTGTTGGTGATGATGGATTACCTATCCCAAGAATGTTTCAAGTATCAACAAGTTGATTTTAAAAAAGAATGAAATGAAAAGCAAGGGCAGTCTGGAAGGTAGGAAAAACATTTTTAATTCACCATTCCAGTAGTATGCTTTGGGAAAGTTACAGTAATGTTACATGTATGAAAATTGAATATATTAGTTACAGTAACGTTACATGTATGAAAATTGAATATATTAGTTACAGTAACGTTACATGTATGAAAATTGAATATATTAGGCTTAGGCTCAATCATGCAACATGTGTGGTATGGTCCTTTAAAACACACCAGATTTTCTTGCCTGTTTTTGATTTGTTTGATTTATTTTCACTTTGGCTTAGCTAACTTAAGTAACTTGCTCAATGGAATAATACAAAAAGAAAACAATATAATAAACCATATAACCATATCATCAACCATATAAATAAATGGTTTTTTAAAATAAATTTGCAGATTCCAGGAGCATTTTTTCTGTAATTATATAGAATCTGTTGATTTTACATGACAAGAGGAATGCTTCTATCATATATTTCTCTATTTGTTTGTCAGCTTGACTTGTAATATGAGGCAAAACTCTTCACAGCGAGGACTGGCCATGCAAAAACCTGTTACAAGAACTGCCAAGCATGTTACAATACCAAGAATTATTGCAGTTATTTGGTATGTTGTATTATTTATATAGGAAAACTGGTAAAAGGAGTGTGTTAAACCTGTTCGATTAAGCACTTTCATAGAACCTTCAGGAACCTCTATGATCACAGATTTTGGAATACTTCATCTTCCTGAATTTGTGATGGAGGAGACCAGTTTTTCGCTTTTGGGTTACTTCCTCATAGTAAAGATGTTGTGATTTTTTTTGCATCAAAATGGAATCACATACTGTATGTTCAAGAATGAAATCTAAATTTAGTTTCAAAGGGAACGATATGAAGACACTACTGTGTTCTGTATCACTTGTAATATGTAGAATAGAATTTTTGCCAAAATTGTGGTTCTGAGGTAAAATGCCAGCATCTACTTCAGCTTTAAATAACCTTCTACTCATATTCCATTCGACTGAACAGGGGATGATCCAAATTAGCTTGTGAAAGTGCTCATGTGACTAGATCCAGCTGGGAACTAAACTAAATTTTTATTCTATAAATGAGGACATGTAAGCCTTGGCCCTTTCAGAAAGGTTTCCTGTGTGGTTATATGGCATAAAAGAGACAATCAAAGTTATCTAAACATTTCAGTATTTAGAAAAAGAGAAGCCTGTTGGAACATCAGCAAATTCTTAATTGTCAAAATGTACAACTAATTTACAGCCTGCCAGAAGTAGCTAACTGATGAAATTCCAGTGAACTTCACAAACTGTTTATTTCATGTGGTAAGTAAATTTTCAAATGTAAAATTCTGCATTAAATTATGTAGAATAGGCATTCATCTTTTTCTTTGTTTACTTTTTACTATTTTATTTTACTTTACTATTCCTCATGTCATTTATTTTTTATTTATTACACACTGACTTTTTCACTGCAGCCCCCCAGAAACGTAATTTCATGGAGCACTGCAGAGTATTAGTGTAACTTCAGTGATGATAAAATTCCTTGAATCCTTGGGGGAAAAAATACAAATCTGCTAAATAACTAAGGCCCTCAGAAAAAGTTTTTAAAAATGTCAGTTTCAGGAAGATGTCTGTAATATTTTGTATGTCATGGTGCACAGAGCATTATCAAATCAGTACTATCAGTACTATCAAAATGATTTTTTTCAAACACTGACAGAATGATATGCTTATATAAGTAAAACACTGTTCCCACCAAAATAGATTATAATGTCCATGTAAATTAAACATTTTTATTAAACATTTGTATGACGGTAAGCCTCCAAATTACCTTAAACAGAGTTATAAAATCAAATATAATCAAGTATATTTCCTCTGTTGATGAATATGTCACTATCCTGACTGGTTGAAAAATCTTCGCCCTTGCCTTTGAATAAGCTCCAGAAGTTGCAGAAAAGCAAGGTGACATATGATGTGTTAGGCATAAAAATAAAGAAAACAAACATCAGATGCTTCACAGTAAGCTTTATGACCTGAAAAAAAGCTTAAAATGTAAAGCCATGTCTTTTCTCTGCTCATGTCACTCCATCATTTCAGAGTCTTATCTACTGCAATCAATTTCGTCATTGCACTTTTCTCCTCTTGCATACGTCTCATGACATCATATATGAAAAGTAAGTTTTTATTGTTTTTCACTAGCAAAGTTCAAGGTATTGGATGCCAAATTTTGAATAATCTGGCAAATAATGATTCATCAGGTGTGTGATGTCCACCACGCATGCCTGTTGTGCTTCCAACACCTCAGCAGTTTGTCTCAACTTTTTTTTTTTGTTTTTTTGTAAACACTTCTCTTGCTTCAGGCGTTTTTCTCTTCCTTTTTAAGCATATATACTTAAAACAAAACTATTACTCAGTAATTATCATTCTAACATTTCATTCCTAATTGCATTTTTTTTATAAGATCATTTACTGTGTCTTCACTTGGTTGATTTGGATCTTGCCCTATTCTTGTTTATACATAATCTTGCTTGGCTATAAGTGTAAAAATATCATATTTCTTTACATTTTTATGTAGATAATATCCAATGATACCTGTCAAAATACCTGTCTATAAAACCAGATGACCTCACTGACTTTGCTTTTTGAGCCCTTTGTCTTGCAGGTATTGAATGCTGGATATCATAGAGCTATTCTTGCTATTGATGATGATGATAAGGATGAGGATGATTAATAAAGTTAATCTATTAAATTAATGTAGGTCAAGCCTCAGAAACCTCCGATAGCATAGATCTGGTCTATTGCTCATGGAAGACGACATTTTAAACTCTTACTGGCCTTTACTATCCCCTTGTTAATCTCTGTTCTTTGAGAGTGAACCAGTCCAGAATGTCACAATAGCAGGCAGGGTGAGAGGAAGCTGATATTGGCACGAAGACAGAAATATAACTTAGAACAGGTTTTACACATTGTTTAAAGGGCACAGGAGATGAACTTTACTCCTTTGTGATTTGGGTTTAAATGCTTTAGGAGAATGAAGAGACAGGCGTCAAGTCTGTGGCAAAATGTAGCTCCTCTTTGTATTTGCAACACATAGGATGGATGTCAGATAATAAGTAGATTGGTTGATTGATTGGTTGATTGATTCTTTATTTGTGTCTTGCCTTACAGTCATAACATTTCCAGTTCCTGTCACAGTGACATCTTAACTTTGCACATTCTGGTGATCTGCCCCTATTCTGTTCTCTAATATCTGTCTCATTTCTGTCATTCTCCATCCAACCACCATCCATCTTCAGCGGGAAGTCTTCCTGTGGCTGTCTGTGTCACCTGATTACTCACCTGTTTCTCATACTCTCATCAGCCCTCCTGTGCTTATATATCAGCCCGTTCCTCCCACTCGCTGTCAGATCGTCTTGGATGTCTCTCCTTGCGTCTCAGTATTGTTCTTGTGACCTACCTGTTTCCTGCCTGCAAGTTGCCGATTTCAATTCTGTTGTGTTCTGATTTCTGTCCTGTCCCCTGCCCGATTTGTCTTCCTGCTGCTTGTCTCCCCAGTTCTGGACTGTGCTCAGACCTCGGATTTCCTTCTGCTTGCCTCTTTGGATACCTTTCTTCCCTCTGCTCATTTTGACTGTGTTTTGTTATTAGCCAATGTGCATGAGTTCTTTAATTTTGCCTTTTCTCTGACTGTTCAAGCATCCTCACGTGTTTGAGTCCTGCTTTTGGGTCCCACTTACCCCCATGACAGTTCCAGTTACTATAGCAAACATTTTTCATTTGTACAATGCACATTTTTTTTCAGTATCTGTGCTTTCTCCAAATAATCTGCAAATCGAAAAAATATTCCTTTCACATGGACTTTTTATAATATTGTAGGATTTTTGAATGACTTACATTTCAAATGGTATAGCCTCAAGTCCTACACTCTTATTTATTACCAGCCTCTACCAAGGAAGGTTCTTTTCAAGAGAGAATGAGTAATGTACCACCAGTCACTGCACGATCAGCGCTGATAAGGAGAAATGTACGTATGCATAAAATCATGGCAGTTCATCATGATCAGCATACAAAGGCTTAGATCTTACAGCTAATTAGAGGAGTCAAGGACTACCAAGAATCAGTCTCCCCATAAAGCAAAGTTTGATAGCAAATAATTCACAGAGGGTCAAAAGGGTCATCCCAGTTGTTCAAAGCCGTGCAACTGACAACTGGCTAATTTCAGCCAGATGTTACCCAGAAACCTCCAGTCCTCTGAGGCTGATCCAACATATAGTTTTCTGACTTTGCTCCAAATATAGAATATGTTCATGTAGAGAAATACAGTCCATCCATCCCCTAGTCACTGATTCCCAATCTTCGATTTTGGTCATAAACTCACATGGCAACAGTCTCCCTCTGCAAATAGACTCCTGTAATCTGGTCTGGTGCTATCCCAAAGATGATACCTGAAATGTGAAGTTATGTCAACTATTAACTAGCCCCATTTATACTGATCATATTTCATCACCAAAACGCATGTAAATCTAAGTAATTTTAAATATACACAACATGCAGTTCCTGTGCATCCATGTGGAAATGTGGATGAGAAATTACCATTTTAACTGAATAACTGAATTTAACTGAATACCGTAGCTGAAAATACCTCATAATATTGTCATCATCTATCAAAAACATAATTACAGCCATCACAGTTTAAATTGTTAAATAAACTAATCCTTGGTACATGATACATAGGACAGTAAAGAACAAAATGCATTTCATTTTTAACTTCCTGTAAATAATATATGGAACAGGGCCTATTTTGTTTCTCAGTATCAACCGACCTGTTTCCAGGTGAAAAGGTAACACTCCCATTATTAACTGAGCACAGATGCCATTGTACTCCAGAAATGTGAGTTTCTGTCTGTGGTTGTTACAAATTGTGCCAGTGGTCACTTTTTTAGATCACATGACTCTGGTGCTCCATGGTAACACTTAAAGTACAGGCTGAGTAACAGGTCTGTTATGTCAGTCAAACTGTCACCTCATGTGACACTGGTAGCATAAATTCAATTTTTTTTTTTAAGAATATGAATCTAATGAAATCATAAATAGCATTAATTTCCATAAATGAGGCTATAGATGTAGAAACCAAGGCTGCTGTAATAAAAAATAAACAATTTAGCTTGCCAAACTACTGAACCATGACAATGTAATGCTTAATGATGGTTATGGTCATCTAGCTACTGTACATAAAGGTTTATTCTCGACTCTACAGAAGGGGCTCCCATCATACACCCATCATACTCCAAAGCACTCTGTGGTAAAGAGAGGCCATGTGGGAGATGTAATTTTTCTAAATGCACTTTTATTTTATTCAAATAATAATAATATACAAGAATATAATACAAAAGCAGATTATTCATGGAAATCCCAATCAGAATTTTAAAGGACCATACCTGTGAGTTCACATGTTCAAGCTCAATATATACAGTACAACCCACATACATGTTATGTTACTGACAACCAATTTCCAATAAAACTGTATTTTAGTTTTCCTGTTATTTTTTTAAGTCCCCTAATCTTTCAAAATCAAATGTTCAAGTGATACACTCATCTTAAATTCAGTGTTTTGCCTTTTAATGCTTACGCACGATTGTAGAAGGCACTGTAGTTTCAATTTCTCTGTAAAAGCCGTCTTCTCCTGGGACTATATTTCCTGGCAGAGACATACATGGTCTTCCAGCAGCTCCATGTTGGATCAGTTAAATAAAGTTACTTCGAAAAAACACCTAATAGACATTTGTTTGCTGTGATGGATTATTTACTTCAAGCGTGTTTCAAGTGTCTACAAGTTCATTTTAATAGCGTGCTGGAATGAACTGAAACCAATGGCAGTCTGGGATCACACAAAGTCACTGATATGGTCCTTTAAGTCTGTCCTGAGTTTATAGAGAGGACATGGCCACTAGAGGGCTCAATAGCTCAAATGTTCTATCACAATTTTGTAGTCAACTACAGGCAAAAGTGTAACATGAATTCAGACAAGTTCATCTGGTCAACTTGTGTTGCAATAGTGACCAGTGTAGTTCAGAGCTAACCTAACTGATTTAAATTGATTAAAAAAAAAGTTGATTAAAAAAAATCCTGGAGTGCAATGAAACAGATTGATGTATAATATAACCCTCCCAACCCTATAATAACCAGGGTTGGGAGGGTTACTTTAAAAATGTAATTCGGTACAGTTACTAATTACCTGCCAAAAAATGTAATCAGTATAACATAATCCAACTACAGCAATATTGATTACTTTCTATTACTTTTGGATTACTTCAGTGCCAAATGTGCACATAAAGACAAGAGAAATGAAATACAATAAGATGACTTTTATATATTTTATATAGACTTTTATTTAAGTGTCTTCTGTAAAACAACAGAACTATGTAAGATAACCTTAGGAAAGAAAATGGGGACACAAAAAGAAAATTCAAGCAGTAGGGCCTTCCATTTCTCAATTAAGTTATCTAGGTTTACAGAATAATACAGTTAATGAAGCAAAAATAAAATCTGGTCCTTTCATAAAGTAAAATAAAATGCTCTAAATGTTTTGAACATGTATTAAGAGCATCCACAGTATTTTTTTTTTTTTTTAACAAATCAGAAGTTCACTTAGTGAAGTCTGCAGAAGGCATGGTCGTTTGTCTTCTTTAGGGACTATATTTCCTGGCGGACTCATACATTGTCTTCTACAGCTCAGTGTTTGAGCGGTTGAAGAGTTAGCCTACTTCAACAAAAAAAATTAATAGCTGTTGTGTTTGCTGATTACTGATGTCAAATATGCTTTCAAGTCTGTCCAAGTTGATTTTTATAGCGGACTGTAAAGAACTGAAACCAATGGCAGTCTGGCGGGTAGGAAAAACAATTCTAACATGTACTGCTACAGCATTATGTTTTGGAAAATGGTTGGTAATAATGTAACAAGTGTGCACATTGTGTGTATTGGTCTCAAACATGCACTATTGCTGGTATTACCATTTAATTGTATTTATTCTGCTGCATTCAAGAAGTAGATCGCTGGTTATAATAATAATTATAACCAGCGATCACAGAGAGAGAAATGCTAATTGTTGGTGTTGCTACGACCTACAGTAGTTGCTTTTTTCGTTTAATAAAATGCCAAACTAACAGTCACCTCTCAGTGCTTCATTGAGAATCGCTACAATACTACTACTACTAATAATAATAATTGGTAGTTTAGTTGTGGTATCGAAATGCATACTAACCTTAGCTTTGGCTAGCTGGTTTCTACGTAACTAGCATAGCGGTTGGTCTTCTGCAGTTTCTTTCGATTAGACGCTGCCTTTTTTTTTTGATGCTGACAGTTTTTTCACAGCTGAAAGGCATAAATTGCACTATGATGTTATTCCACTTTTCTGCCTTAAAGACAAAATAATGGCAAAATTTCCACGCAGCTTTTCTTTTTTCACTGGTGTTAATGGCGACGCCCGTTGCCAGAGATGTAATGTACGCAGCGTGTGCTCGGCAGAAAATCGTTCTTTATCATTTTCTAAGTGTAATCCTGATAGTAATCCCCATTTTGTACTAAATGAATCAGTAATATGATTACACTTTTTTCTCTAACTGTAATGGAATACAATTACATTTTTTGTATCCTGATTACTTAACGCCATTGCATGTATTCCCTTACTGCCCAAATCTGATAATAACACGAATTAGAGCATTTGAGAGTGCATTTCCTTTAAAATAACTGCTTTTCATCATGTTCTCAGTAGTTTTGCCATAATTACTTGCAGTAGCTTCATTACCCACCTTTTCGTGTTTGTATCATCACCTGATAGAATTGCTTGGGATCATCAAACTTTCTTGATGGTGTTGGGTGGTAAAATGGTTTAAATCAAGTGATTTAAATCAATTTAACTAAATTTGCAATTTGTCTGTAGTTTCTCCTGTAATTATTAATGTAGTTAGTTACTATTTATTTCATTACAGATAATGATTACTATCACAAGTTATATGAACCATGTTTTCTATCATCCATATGCATCGCAATATTCAAATGCTCTTGAGGCATCTTCAGTATAATTGTACTAGCAAAAGATAATGTGTTCTCTTACTGAGTTGATTTGAATGAAAAATGGAAGAAAAGTTACCTTTCTACATGCACAAATGTTTTTACTCCAACTTTAACCATTAAGATGGCAATAACATGTGATGTTATAGTCTAATCTAATCTAATCATCTACATTTTCAATCAAAACTAAACGCAAACTCAATTTTATATATTAAATTAATTAATGAGTTTTTTTTTTCCAACGGAAGTACTATTTTATTTTCTGGCTTGTTCCCGTTTTATTGTGAAATTACAACAGGAAGTACCTGGGTTTACTGCGTCCGTCTTGTCAGTCGTGTTTTCTGTGCCCTGGGGCCACAGTGTTTTCAACGGGACTCAACTTACTACTTACTGGACTCGTCATGGCCGCTTGACCAAGGCTCAAATTTCCTTCTTCATTTGTTCGAAACATTTGCACAAACATTTTCTAGATAAAGTTTCGTCTTTTTTTATAGTTTTTATGTCAACAAATAAGGATGCAACCCCCACCGAGAAAGGTGAGTTTTCCTGTTGTAGCCTCTGTAGGCTAACGTTACTTGTCTGCAGACGTTTCTCGACGAAGTGGTGCATATTTAATGCTTGAAAGTGTACGCTTTGTTGTTGGTCGACTGGATTGAACGCTACTTTTCTCTCTTTGTATAGGGAAATAGTTGCTAGTTTGAAGTACTTGTAGTTCTGTTTGTAGTGTCTGTGTCAGTAAGTAACAGAGGAGGAAAAAAAAATTTGATAAGTACCGTGTGCCACAGTTTTTTGGGGAGAATAGCCCCGATGCGTCCCGTTCCCTCTCGAATGGACAGTTGCTCCTGCCAAAACTCACTAAAAAAGGGATCTTCCCACAAAAGAAAAGGACTTAACATAAAACTTAACATAATAAGAAGTACAAATATGTTATGTTAGGTTCGGGGTACAGGAACTTCACCAACCCAAAGAAGTATCACTAAGAATTGGTTCACGGTGCTCTCTGCCGCCATCCGCAGTGCAGCGTCAGCTCATAGGGCAAGACCGTGGAAACTACAAGCAAAAATAGTTCCAAAAGTTAAAAAATGTATTTGACTGACATGCAGTTTGATATTACAGAGTATGCCGATTTTAAGGGAGGACGGTAACATGTTGAACGCCTTAAATAATGTTCTGTCATTTAAGCGAGTTTGCCCATAAAGTTGGCAGCAGAAAAAGCAAGCATTTTTATACGGAGTTTGGTGCATTTTTTCGTACAAGGGAGGTTTGAGGGGGAAAAAAAAGACAACACTGTTTTGTCATCAGACCATATTTAAAGCTTAATATAAACATTTTCCAGAGTTTAAGAGCAAATATTTTTTTTTGTTTTGTTTTTTTTTATTTGTTTTGTTTGTTTTAAGTTCACTAAATAAAAGTGTAAAAACAACGTGTGCTCGAAAAAAATGTTTACGTGGGATCATATTTCAATAACGTGCCTCAACAGCGCACAAAATGATCATTTCTAGTCGTTTTGCAAACAAAATGCCGTTAATCAGTAATTGACGTTAATTCATTGCAGATGCTGTTTGATTACTTAAAAATCTATGTGGACTGAGATTTTTATGGAACTCAGATTATGGGACTGTACATCTGAATGTCTTATTCTGAAAGATGGGATAGTACTCCTTTAAATATATGCGCATTATGATTGTCCTGGGTGAAGTAATTTTTAAATCACATTCATATATGCTAGAGTGCCTTTGGTTCAGAATTTCCACTATTTCTCATAAGTATAGGATCATCTTATCATCTGTTCATTCATGTTAAGTTATAGAAATCATCAAATATAAAGGATTCAGATGATTCTGACTTGTTAGAACACACAATAAGCATAACATCACATAGAAAAATGTTAGCCTCAATCAAACTTATGCCCAAATTCTATTTTGGGATTACATCTTTTAAAAAAAATAATCAAACGTGAAGATATTTTAGTAATGAAAAAGAAAGGTACAGAGCACATACCTCTGCCAAGGATTTTATAAGTTAAAAACTTCGGCTGGATCCAGAATAAGATCTGGATCACCTCCAAAATTTTATCACCTCTTCCTCTTGACATTATATCTGTCTACCAAATTTTATCCACCGTTGTTCATAACTTTTTGAGATATCCTATGCTAAGAAACAGACAAACAAACAAATGCCGGCGATCACACAGCCTCCTTGGCAGAGGTAATGATGTTTTCCCAGTGGCATCAGTTTGTGTGCTGAATTTGGTGGTGTGCAGTAGAAGAAAAACAGACTTTACATGCTATAATATCCTGCTTGGGCCTCATGTTAAAGTTGCAGTCAGGTTCAGGTTCAGGTGTCATTAGGTTTCACATGAAGGAAAATAAATCAACCATCTTCCTGTGGCCACTAAATGTGCCATTATGCTCTTAAATCATGTTTGGTCAGTAATATTAACCAGCTCTCAGGTTCTGTCCACCAGAAACACCCACTGAATTTAGTGTGGGGGAGTCATCATTTTATAGTTTAAAGGACCCTTTTTGCATGTTTTGAGCCTAAAATATTAAGTTTTCATACATGTTACATTACTGCCAATCATTTCCCAAAGCATACTACTGGAACGGTGAATTAAAAATGTTTTTCCTACCTTCCAGACCTCCATTGGTTTCAGTTCATTCTGGTACGCTATTAAAATCAACTTGTTGGTACTTTAAATGTTCTTAGGATAGGTAAAACATCATTGCCAACAAGATGTGTATTCAGGATTTTTTTCATAGTTTCATAATTTTAGCATTTAAATGTAATAAAAAAGCATGGAGTGAATGTATGTCTGCACCAGGGAATATAGTCCCAAAATAAGACCTGTGTTTATGGAAAAATTTAAAGGACCATGACTTCATAAGGCTGTGTAACTATTAGCAGGCGAAACATAGATTTTTAAGGTGGATGTATCTCTTGAATATTTGATTTTGAAAGATTAAGAGATTTTGCAAAATATCAGGAAAGCTGAAATGTGGTTTCATCCTTTGGGAAATGATTGTCAGTAACATTTTGTGTATGAAAATTGATTATATTAGGCTCACGCAAAATGGATGGTATGGTCATGCAAAATGGATGGTATGGTCCTTTAAAGCAGACACTACCGAGTTTTCGCTATCTGACACGAGATTATTTCCACCTACGTAACCACTTGTTTTGCCGCTTGGTTCTGACTTTGAGGGTCACAGACTAGGATTGCATTACTGTGACAAACAGGCACATCTAACTATAAAGACAGAAATCTCTGTCTGTGGCACCAGCATCTGTAGAACCCGTCATGTATGAAGCTGATATTCAGCAGGTTTATTGCTCAGGACCCAAGGATGTGCAGTGTCACGTGTGAAGTTATTTGGATGAGCGGTTCTAGAATTGAGCTGTGCTGGTAAAAAGTAGTCCGCTGGCAGGATACGCTCTGGGTGTGGCAGCATATGCTCCGGTCCAGTGTCACGGTCTCAGCCCGACCCCTTACAGCAAACAAAGCTAGCTCATGAGACATGCACAACTAAATTATGGCAGGCTGTGGCACATGCCATAAAGTCTGGCTGGTTTTGAACGGGTACTGCAAACAAAGATAGCTTGTGATGACATGCACAACAAAATTATGGCAGAACCCATAAGCAACACAAATAGCATTAATAAAATTTTTTTAAAAAATCTACAAAATTCCTTCAGATTTTACTGTCTACCAAGCATAGATGCAACCGATCTCCAAACATTACTTTTGAGAGGTTTATTTAGCGATTTAAATGGAGAGCCTTGATTGATTTTCAGCTTTTTGATTTTTACACTTGCAGGGCAGAATAATTGACCATGAAGCTAAATCACGTTGGCAGTCAAACAAAGAAGCAAAGACGTGTTAGCAATCTCAGTTTTTAGACAGTTCTACAGGTCACTGTAAGTTGATTACTTATGATCTTTATGTTTATCTTTATGTCTTTATGTGACACTGTTTGGTATCTTAGTGGTACTTCTGACATAACGGGATGTTAAGCAAATACATTATTGTATGCCAAATGCGATTTATATTGGTTATGTTGAAAATAGTGAAATTGTATTCAAAAGTTTATATTTCTATTAAAAAAAAAAAAAA
>VXCM01004833.1:0-5000 GCA_014773175.1 Lucifuga dentata
CATCATCACCAACAAGACGTGTATTCAGGATTTTTTTATTTATTTATTTTTTTTTTGAAGTTTTGTAATTTTAGTGTTTAAGCACAATAAAAAGTGCAGAGTGAATGTATGTCTTCACCGGGGAATATAGTCCCAAAAGAAGACCTGCGTTTATGGAAAAATTTAAAGNTGAATGTATGTCTTCACCGGGGAATATAGTCCCAAAAGAAGACCTGCGTTTATGGAAAAATTTAAATGACCATCACTTCATAAGGCTGCAAAACTATTAGCAGGTGAAACATTGAATATTTGAGTTGAAAGATTAAGAGATTTTGCAAAATATCAGGAAAGCTGAAATACAGTTTTATTCTTTGGGAAATGATTGTCAGTAATGTAACATGTATGAAATTTGAATATATTAGGCTCAAACATGCAAAATGGGTGGTATGGTCCTTTAAGTTATTTTATTTTATTGTCACTGAACTCATTTTTGCAGTTGATTACAGTAACCTGTAGTGTTATGTTAAAATGCGGTAAACACGGATGCTACATGCATGCCATTAAGGGAAGCTTGGAGTTCCTCAGGGCCTTTTTGTGGTAAAATTTGGAGTTGGAACGTTCGTAAATTGGGGACTGCGTGTATCAGAAAGCTGAATTATGGTTTTATCTTTTGGGAAATGATTGTCAGTAACCTTACATGTAACAAAAATTGAATATATTAGACTCAAACATGCAAAATGGACGGTATGGTCCTTTAAAATCAATCCTGTCAGGAGCCGAGCAGCAGCATTCTGCACCAACTGCAGACGACTAAGAGACGATTGGTTGATTCCAACATATAGCGAGTTTGTAGTCAAACCTGAAACAAACGCATGAATCTCAAAATCAGAAAACCAAGAGATTTGACTTTATTAACAGTCTCAGCTGAAAGAAATGACTTGTGTAGCTAATATGTAAATTGGCTGACTGACCTACAAAGACTAATCACGCTAAAAGCTTTTTATGTTTTCTGGATTCGAGATAATAATGATGACGGTTTAGATTTGATATCAGCAACACATTTTCTGTTTTATAATCCACAGAACTTCTCTATCTTCAACACACACACACACACACACACGTTTGTTCCTGGTGAAACAGGTCTGACATTTGAGACCCAGGTGTTAGGGAGGGAGGGAACGAGGAGGTTCCGTGCATTTTCTTCCCCCAACACGCCTCCAAACCAATTAATTAGCTTCCTCTGTGTTTTCATTTCTGAATCTCATCGTGTTTTTACGTTACGCCCTTTGATATTCAGCCCACGAGCTGTGAAAACAGGTTTCGTGATTGTCTCCGTCTTTTGAAGTAACAATCGCAGTTTAAGTTAATCCCTTTACTTTGATGTAACGATATTAAAGACTGAGTACAATATTTTTTTAATCATAATTACTTCAGTCTGCTTAACATGAACAGATTTTTTTTTTCCTTTTTCACCATTTGACCACAGCAGCAAGTCGATTCAGAACCGAATATTTTCCCCACAAATATGAGTTTGATGTCAGCCGTGTTTCCAGCAGATCAGAACGGCTGGTTTTCTGCCAGAAACGCTGGCAGGAGATTTCAGCCACGAGGCAGAATTACAGCGTCTGAGGAGGAAACCTGCTCAAATAAGCTGCCTGTGGGCGGAGCAACACAGCAGGTGTGTAAAAAGTGGATTTTATTAGTTATATTTTGTATTCAGCTGCCAGGTGGATTTTCTAACTTTGATAATCCCACATAAAGAAAAAAAAAATAAGGCATTTTTCATTATTTTAGTTGTTTTAGTGATTAATTATACACTGTCAAATTCATTTGACAGGATGAAATTGTTTTGTTGGGAAAATCTTGATATAATTTTTGTGAAGAACAAAAAGTGATTCACAAGAAAATCAGCTGCAGATTTTTCTAGCATCAACTTTTTCATTATTAAAAAAAAATTCTATAATCAATCAAGCTTTTGTAGAGTTTCTTTTTTTTTTTTTTTATTGCAAATTTTCTAGATTTTTTTCCCCCAAAGTTTTCTGAGACTTTTTTTTCCTGGAAATTTGTGAAATAAAGTAGAAAATCAAAACATTGTCGGATCGTCATTGTTAGAAATATAATTCTGGGATTATTTCTGGACACTCACCTTATTATGGCTTCATGTGTGTAAAGAAATATGGGAATGATGCACGGCAACATGTATTCCTCATACATTTATCATAATCTGAGAAGAAACAAACAACAGAATGCTTTATAGGAGATAAAATTTTATTTAATTTGTTAATAATGTGGAATCAAATCACAATGTCCACTGTGACCTGCTTTATTAAGACATATCACAATATAAAAAAAAGAGATAAATGGATCTCCTGGCACAGTACCCTCTCTCTTTTTTATCTCTCCTATATTTATTCAGCCTTTGTTTCTCTCTCTCTCTCTCTCTCTCTGTGTGTGTGTGTGAGTGAGTGTGAGTAAAAGGTCATCCTGTCACACCTGTGAGGATTTTCTGCGTGCAACACATCTCTTACACACCTTTCTTGGCACAAGGCCACCTCCAGCTGAGGGAGATTCCTGTGTGAGTGTGTGTGTGTGTGTGTGTGTGTGTGTGTGTGTGTGTGTGTGAGGGAGACAAGGAGGGAGGGGCATCTTAACATATTTGCTTTGCGTTTTGTTTTATTAATGCTCTCAAGTTTCTGGCTATGCACGATATTTCTTCGTATGCACACACACACACACACACACACACACACAGCACAAGGTACAAGTTGTACATTATGTCACTTGGGTTTCTCATAAATTATTATTCTAAATACTAAAAGCATAAATCCAGTTCATCACAAAAGCTCACGAGACACGTCTATCCACAGAGGAAATACATCTATAATACAAATATTAAAAATTTATATTATAAGAAATGAATAAAAAAGTCGACTTAAACAGATGCATTTCAAAGAAAAGCAGCTAAAATCAAATAAAATCATATGTATTCAAAAACCCGACACTGCATAAAGTATAAAAGAAATGACCGTATCTTGATGTTATTTGTCAGAAAGAAGGCTGTTTTCTTCACTTTTTTTTTTTTTTTTTTTTTTTTTTTTTTTTAAGCTCAGAGTCTTAGAAAATGTTTTGTCTCTGATTTGCTCTGAGAAATGAGCCAAGATTCTTAACTATTCTGTCTCTTTGACCTTCGGATCAGCAGAAGTATCTCTGCGTTGTATCGTATCTGGATGATTATATTCGGTAACGACATCTGAAGCTCCTGCATCAGAGCCGTTACGCCGTTAAAGCTCCTCTTTGTTCTGCCGACAATCTTCATCCATTTTTAAAATAACTAATAACCTTTTATGTATGGGCTGTTGCTGTCTGTGTTCCAGGTGCAGGTACCCATTACAGCAAGTCACAACTTCACATTCAAAATAACTTTATTAATAAGAGTGAGCACAGCTGGGATTTTTCATGACCTGGTAAATGATCCGGATTTCACTCATTTAGTGAGACTTCAGCAGCTCAAACTGCTTTTAGCATTATAAGGCTCAGATGTAAGAGTGTGTGTCATCAGCATAACTGTGGAAATCAGTGTTTTATTTCTGATTAAATCACCTGTAATATAGTTATTTTGTACATGATTACCGTATATACACTCGACTATAAGCCAACCCCGATTTTGCCCTGCAAATTTAGCATTTATAGAAACCCGCATATAAGCCGACCCCTGATGTTGTTCCATCAATTTATTTGTTTAGCAAATTACCTGTTTTTTCTGAGAATTGTCATAGTATTCCTGTGATTTTCTGAAAATAATCCACCTACTGGTAAATAGCTGATTACCGTAAGTGAACATTAGCTAACATTAAGTTTTCCAGACTCCTCTTTCTCGTCTGAATCGCATTGCTGAAGGTAAGGAAAGCTTTACAAATGAGCTATAATTATCATGGTGCTTATTTAACTGTGTAATTATAGTGAGTTTTTTTTTATTTTTTTTTTTTTAAGAATCTCACCCATTATGTGTTTTCAGTAATTATCCTGTACCTGAGTTGATGCGGGTCTGTCTATGTGCTGGACATTCCTCCATACGGAGTTTTGGAATTCCCTCAGCGATCCCCTGATGTTGTTCCATCAATTTATTTGTTTAGTAAATTACCTGTTTTTCTGGGTATTGTCATAGTATTCCTGTGATTTTCTGAAAATAATCTACATACTGGTAAACATGATATTTATTTCAGCAGCTGATTACCGTAACTGACCAATCACAGCAGAGCTTACTGGCCGCCGCAAAATGTGCTGGATAAGATGTTTAGTCAGGAAATACATCATTCTAAGGTATGATTTAAAGTATTTTACATGGTAGTGGTAATGGGTAGCATTTCTACCTCTGGAAATTTCGTTCTCTGGGATCCAATTTGAATCACTCGTGTATAAGCCGACCCTCGATTTGCGTAGTGAAATTTGGTAAAAAAACAAAACAAAAAAACTCGGCTTATACTCGAGTATATATGGTAGGTTCAGGTTTCTGATCGCTGTTGGATGTTTTTAACTCCTTCACATTCTCACCCTTCTAATTTCTGCACAGAGATTTACCTGAGTAGGTGAGGATGATGTAGCATTTTTAACGCTTTCTGCTGGATTTGGCTTCATCTTATCGCCAGTAATTGAAGATGAGAATTAATTATCATCATAGTTGTTTTGACTAAATATTGTGTGACTTGAGTTAAACACAAACCTTCACAGATAGAAGAAGAAACCTGGCTCAGGTGTTTGCAGGTTTCTTTAGCTCACATATTCTGCTTTCTCAAAGTAAAGATAACGGCTTTACTCCTTCCTGAAACCAGAAACTGACATTTACATGCACAAATGCAAAAATGTGATACTTCCAAAACCAGATCATAACATTTTAGTCTTGATTAAATGTTCTTATTCCATTCATCTCTGACTCTGATTGGCTGGATATATTAAAAATCCTTTTTCCTGTGGATAACCAATTATAGCTTTGGCTTCCAAAACCTGAATAGAATAGAGTTTGT
>VXCM01004833.1:7500-47408 GCA_014773175.1 Lucifuga dentata
CAGCCGCTTCTCCTCCGTGATCGGAAAATATCAGGAAACTACGTGTCTGATAGGAGAGATGAACGCTCACACACAACATATCAGATGTTTCTCTCTGCATGTTAAGGTTTTAACCTGCTGATTATATTTTTAAACAGTTCTCTCATCCACTGAAGCATTACGTTTACGTGTCTCAGAAATG
Organism: Lucifuga dentata; assembly: GCA_014773175.1. Lineage (NCBI taxonomy): Eukaryota > Metazoa > Chordata > Actinopteri > Ophidiiformes > Bythitidae > Lucifuga > Lucifuga dentata. Next base: position 7,682 of record VXCM01004833.1, read on the forward strand.
AGCTACATCCGGGCTGCTACAGGTAAAAGCCATGTAAATACAGGTATCGGATATGAGCAGCTTAAAAAAGAAAATGGAAATACACTGAATAAAAAATCAGATATAGGCAGAAAATCGGAAATGGGCATCAAGACTTGTAGTGTAAATCCAGCCATAGTTAACTCAAACCTGGATTTTCTGTTTTTATCAGAAACACGGCTACATCAGAACTCTCCGTCTGCAGTTATAGACATTTCTGGTTTTAATGTTTTTAGAAAAGACAGAAATGAAAGAAGAAGAAGTGGTGGAGTCATGTTACAGTGGGTACATGATTACGATTTGGAGCGTATTGGTTCGGACTTATCCCACAAATGTCTTTTATAATTATTGGTACATATTGACCACCTTCATCTGATAATGATTTTTATGATAAACTATATTGCTTATTAAAAACTACAAAAGAGATCATCCTACTAGGAGATTTTAATGTAAATTTAAAAAAGGGACTGCAGAAGAAAATTTGCCTCTTTTTTTTTTTTGGCTAAATCCTTTACATTTACACCATGTTTATACGTCATGTTAATGAATGTAGACGCCCCTGCAAAACTAAATAAATAAATAAAAATGAAAATAATGTGCTTTTATTTAACTTTAAACCTAGGCATCTCTGCCAAAGCTTCACAGTATCTTCATGTACAAAATAAGGTGAACACCAGTCCCATGATGACCAAATTACAAAAACACAAAATTTAAAGATGTGAGGAACAGATCAGCAAACAGGAAGTGTCACATTAATTTGGAGTTGGCATAAAGAAAACATTGACAATAGATGATTTAGTTGTTTACTGAGGCTTGTTTGTTTGCTTGTTTCCGTCGTGTCTGCAGCTGAGCTGCCTTTCAGCGTCATGCCGTCTCAGTGGAAACAGAGTTTAAACAGCTGCTCGGTGTGCATGTTTGCCTGTCTACACGTGTTTGTATTTCTGTGTCTGCATGTATGCGTGTGTGCGTTTGTGTGTGTGTGTGGGCTGGGGTAAACAGAGGAAGTCAGCGAGAATTTTTCTATTGAAGAGAAACGTTGACTTTACCTTCCTGGTTGGCCTTTGACTGCGGGATTATGGGTAGGACCGGTCAGGTGACCCTGGGATCAGAGAGGTCACACAAACCCAAAATTATTTCCACATGAGCGGTTATGTCGGATAAACAGATTTGTGAAGTTCTGACATCCAGCCAGTGATCACAGCATCGTCAAAATGTTAAAAATGATCAGTTATATCAATGATATCATCACAGAATGTCTTTCATGCTTCTCTCCTGATGTCAAATGGTTGATAAATGTCTGGAATTGAGCCTCAGGAAAAGTAATCTATTACTATTCACCATCAGTGAGCACAGTAAAATAATATTTGTTGATTATATACTTCCAAAAAAAGTGAAAATGTAGTGTGATCCATCATAATTCTGCTGAAATCTTAAAAAAAAAACATAGCAAAGGACGTTATTATATTAACTTTATATTGCTCAATGTCCAAGATTGGTTATTAGTGGAGGATAAATACAGTTAGTTAGTTATACAGGCAGTCCCTGGGTTACGAATGAGTTCTGTTCCCATGGTTGTTCGTAAGTCAGATTTGTTCGTAAGTCAGAACAGTTACGTAAGGTGCGTGTCTAGCTTATATATTTGACCTTTCTATGTATAAGAAACTGGATTTATGCTTTGGAGGCGTGGTTACGAAGGTTAAAAAAAAAAAAGACAAAACACGAACAACACACAACACGGTGTTTACAGCAAGAGTGATCTGACTTAAAATAGCGACTGCTGCTGCACCGCTGATGACGCGCAATGTTTTGACGTGCGCTGTAAAGTAGTGCGCTGTTCATTATTACGAATCATTGTATGTAATCATATTTTTAATTTAATAGGCTTTATGGCAGTCGGTTTGTAAGTACGGGTTGTTCTTAAGTCAGATGTTTGTAAGTCGGGGACTGCCTGTAGTTTTCCTTGTGATTTGGTAGATGAATGGCTTTTATTTGGCTTATTCTGCATGCTAGCCATTCTGTACGCTTTACGCTTCCTACTGACTCCCACTTATCCACTGACAAGCCAGTTATTCGGCCGATAAAGCCATTGGTGTTTCCTGAAGAATTTGGAGCCCGTGTTTAATCTACTTGTGACCCAAATCAGGGTCCCGACCCAGATTATAAAACACAGCGATGCAGCTCATTAAAGGCCAAATCCCAACATGTCAGTTTCAGGACCTTAGAGCCCCGCAGCTGAGGCATGCTGAAGAGAAGCCACTGTTCTGACAGAGACACACTCACTTCAACCTATTAGCCTCTCACAGTGTGTGTGTGTGTGTGTTTGTGTGTGTGTGAGAGAGAGAGAGAGAGAGAGAGAGAGAGAGACAGAGAGAGAGAGAGAGAGTGTTCTGATGGGTGGCAGAAGTAAAGGAGAGGTCTGTTTGAGAAAAGCCTTTGAAATGGACACACAAACTGTCACACACTTCGATGTCCCTGCAGTCCCTTTACAGGCCATAACCTTCTGACTGCCCTGAGAGAGAGAGAGAGAGAGAGAGAGAGAGAGAGAGAGAGAGACCTCCTCTCCACTTAAAAACGTTAATATTCCTCGTTATTTCACCACGATGGTGAAATTCCCAAACATTAAGACTGATCTGACCCGGAAGCTTTGTTTTTGCTTAGTCCTTTAATTCTGTAACATGTTGACATCATCATGTAACACATTTGACTTTACCTGTCTGCACACCTGGTTCGACACACCCACCAAGTACCAGGCGAGAGAGTGAGTGTCTGGCCGCCTCAGGGCTGACACAGCTGGCCAATCAGAATAAAGCAGGTGTTTTTTAATGAAACAGTACGTAAACTGACCTGTTTTCACTCAGTGTGAGTAACAGTGCTACAGCAACGAAGAATAAAACTTAATCTGTTTTTTTTTGTGCACACAAAGGTTTATGTCCCTTTAACTGTACCATTAACTAATTTATTAACCACAGATTAACCTTAACCAAGAAGATTTAGTTGCATGAATATTGCTGTTCTGTTGTTGCTATGGGCTGATATCTGAGCAATTTTAGATATCAGGATGACTAGGTAAATATAGTGATATACAAAAATAATGAACGGCACCAAAGTGGAGTGAAATTTGCTTTGCTTTTGTCAAAATATGGATGTTCTCAAATATCCATTAGACTGATCCTAGACACAAGTAAGAGATTTTCATTAAAAGTTTCTCCCTGGAAATTTCCAACCTTCCTTCACCAAGAAAGACTATGAGGGTCCGACTTAAATTGGAATTAAAGGACCATACCATCTATTTTGCATGTTTGAGCCTAATATTTTAAATTTTCATACATGTAACGTTACTGAAAATCATTTCCCAAAGCATACTACTGGAACGGTGAATTAAAAATGTTTTTCCTACCTTCCAGACCGCCATTGGTTTCAGTTCATTCTGCTATTAAAATCAACTTGTTGATACTTGAAACGTTCTTGGGATAGGTAATCCATCATCGCCAACAAGACGTGTATTCAGGATTTTTGTGAAGTTTCGTAATTTTAGTGTTTAAGTGCAGTAAAAAGTGTGGAGTGAATGTATACCTCCACCGGGGAATATAGTCGCAAAAGAAGATCCGTGATTATGGAAAAATTTAAACGACTGTGACTTCATAAGGCTGCGTAACTATTAGCAGGCAAAACTTTGATTTTTAAGGTGGGCATTTCGCTTAAATATTTGATTTTGAAAGATTAAGAGATTTTGAAAAATATCAGGAAAGCTGAAATACAGTTTTATCCTTTGGAAAATGGTTGTCAGTAATGTAACCTGTATAAAAATTGAATATATTAGGCTCAAACATGCAAACTGGGTGGTACGGTCCTTTAAAGATGAGGAGAGGAATATTAGTTTCGTACTGATTGTGATATTTCTGGAATATCCTGGAATTTAGGGATGGGTTTTCCAAATGAAAGGTTGGGATTTAACTTTACTAGTATATATAGTTTTGGTGGTTCCATTTCTTTGACACAAAACATCACAAAGAGTTTTTAAGATTCATCTCCATTTGATCATATTTATTTATTTATGATTTTCTCTCTGTTGCTTTTTTTTTTTTTTTTTTTTTTTTTTTTTTGATAGTCATCAAGTAAGAACATTTTTCCGCTGTGGATGTGTAGCCTTGTAGGATGAAACTCTTCATTTGTAGGTCTTGGCAGTGCTCTGATTTAGTTATGGAAGGTCATGGAAAAGTCTTAGAATTTTACAGCTTCAGGGAATCGTGAGGAGTGACGAGCAGCAGGGATGAAAAAGCCGAGGAAGGTCAGAGAGACCAATCTGAAACAGGTAGAAAATAAAAGTACAGGAGAAAGAAAAGAAGCAACCCCTGTCTTTCATAATTACAGCATCCTCAAAATAACCAAAATAAATCGAATCAGGCCTAAAATGTTTCCTCGTCGCAGCCGCCCGGTGGGAGAAAAATAGTCACTGTGTGAGAGAAATGTCTTCTTCAAAAAGCAGCTCTGGTAAATATTCCTCTCTCATCCCTCATTTGTTCTCTTTCACTTTCCGTCTCTTTATTTCCAGTGTAAACAGAGACGGCGCTCTGAATATGAAAACACGATCAGTCTGTCTCTCCTCATCTTTGTTTTAATGATTTCTCTTTTCAGTTTGGTGCCTTCAGAATTAACACATGCTGCAGTGCTTTATTGTACAGATTCAACAAGATATTTCTGTCATCTTAAATCATTTTAACAATTACAACTTGATCACAGTAATAAAGGTTTTGATGGTCTTGATTCTTTAGTTTATTGTAGGAGTTTATTATTTGAGTGGGACGTTGGCACATGATGTTTAAAAGTGCTCGAAAGTTTAAAGGACCATATCACCCATTTTGCATGTTTGAGCCTAATATATTCAATTTTCATGCATGTTATGTTACTGACAATCATTNCATTTTGCATGTTTGAGCCTAATATATTCAATTTTCATGCATGTTATGTTACTGACAATCATTTCCAAAGGATAAAACCATATTTCAGCTTTCCTGATATTTTGCAAAATCAGTTCAGTTCAATTCATTTCACTTTATTAATCCCACAAATCTCTTAATCTTTCAAAATCAAATATTCAAGCGACGATACACCCACCTTAAAAATTGGTGTTTCGGTCATTTAAATTTTTTGATAAATGCAGGTCTTCTTTGGGGACTATATTCCCCAGTGGAGACATACATTCACTCCACGTTTTTTATTGCACTTCAATGCAAAAATTACGTAACTTCTAAAATAAAACTGAATACATGCCTTGTTGGCGATGATGGATTACCTATCCTAAGAGTGTTTCAAGTATCAACAAGTTGTTTTTAAAGTGTACCAGAATGAACTGAAACCAATGGAGGTCTGGAAGGTAGGAAAAACATTTTTAATTCACCGTTCCAGTAGTATGCTTTGGGAAATGATTGTCAGTAACATTACATGTATGAAAATTGAATATATTAGGCTCAAACATGCAAAATGGCGGTATGGTCCTTTAACCTGCCTTTTTTTTTTTTGCATCAAATTGAGCTTCGCAAATTCTTCATTCATTAGAACTTCACAGTTCTTAAGATTCATATCAGTAATTTATGCTGTACATATGCTGTAGGCGTCACGTGGAAAACACACATCACCTCCTTTTAAGTAGCTCCGCCTTCTCCGTTTTAGTGTCGTACGGATTCTTGAGCCAACATAAACACCAATAAATATTTGCCAATAAATATTTAATAGCATCAAACTAAAGCCTCTCATGTTTTACACTGCACTGATTATTACTAACTCACCTCTATGACAAATCACTTACTAATGACAGGCCTCTGTGTGTGTGTATGGGTGTGTGCGTGTGTGTGTGCGTGCGTGTGCGTGTGTTTGGAGCAGGTTGTACATTCGACAGGATTAATAGTATTTTAATGAGGGTTTAATGTTTATGTTCACTTGGCCTGACACAGACAAACATAATATATTCAACCAATGACACGACACACGCACACACACAGATACACACAGACACACACACACACACACACAGAGAGACAAACAGATCAGAGTCTTTTAATGCTTCTCAAACAGTATTAATGACATGACTAAAGCTTATTAGGGGGTTACAGGATGTTAGCTAGTCACTCACACAGAAACAGTGTATTTGTGTGTGTTTGTGTGTGTGTTTGTTGATAGAGCCTTATCAAATTACAAAAATAAAAGATTGCTTCCTGTTACTGGAAATAGTTTTCATCTCTTTTTTTTTTTTTTTTTTTTTTTTTTTTTTTTTTTTTTTTTTNTTTTTTTTTTTTTTGTATTATGATCTGTCACATAAAAGTACCATCAGCACGTCAGGCTTTGTTTAATCCATGAGGATGAGGTTCATACTGTCTTTCTATGATGCAGCATTGTTTTTGCAGATGACGTTAAATTTACTGTAATGTTCTTTTCCTCGTAGACGCTGCTCTCATCCTTTTCTGAGCGCTCAGATCTGTACGCGGTGAAAAGCAAACAGAAATATCATTCATTGTAAATCCCTAATTTAATTTTATATTTATCTGGTTGGTGACACCAGCAGCCAAAGAAAATTCACTTATTCAGCACTGTTCTGGTTGTTAGCAGGTACTGGATGGATAAAAACCAGAAGCGTGGCTACATATCATTAGCTATCACACAGCTCCACGCTACATGCTACATAACTCATGTCCTGCGTAAATGAAACTCCTGAGCGCCATCATGTTGAGTTTTCCAGTAATATCAACACAAGTCGTGACCTTTGCGCACCCATTTTAAAACCCGAGGTGACCGAGCCTTTCAGGTTGTAGCACCTGAACTGTGGAATGATCTTCCCCTCTCCCGTTCCTCTGTGGACTCTGTGGCAAAGCCGTAGCCATGGTGTCAACACTGGGGGGACCAAAAACAATTCAAAATTTGAAAACTTTAAAAAACCCTTTTTTTTTTTTTTTGATGCTCTCCAGTCTTATCTTCTCCTATCCTATCCTCTCATCTCCTCTCCAGGCAGTTTTGACTTGCCATTCTTCAAGTAAAGGATCCAAAGTCGTTTTTGTGCTTATCACTGACAGCGATAAAAGACGGCATATTCCTTCAAGGTCCAGTCTGTCCATTTTCTCCTGATGGACATGACATATGGCCACATTATTCAGCCTTGTTTGACTCATATATGATCTAAGCCATGTCTTAAGCCTCCTCAGGATGCTAAAACTCCTCTCAGCCTCTTGCTAGCTAGCTAGGCTAGCCAGTTAACTTAACACTTAGCAAGGCTAATTTCTGAAAACAGGGCAGGCTAACGTTAATTACTTAAACGAGTCTTTGCCAACATTACAGCTGTAAATACACTTAACACTGACTATAAGTGCAACATTATGACAGAGACAGTTGAGTTATTACGCTACATAAGGTTCATGTAGCACAATAACTCAATATATATTAATACAGTATATAATTATTATTAATGTAATATTAAGTTGTAATATTACTGCTAAGTAGTAAATGTCTCTGAACGTGAAGAATTCATAAATAAACCACTATAATACTAGAACCGATAGTAGTAGTAATAATGGCAGTTTGTTAAGTTTAGTTATGATTACATTTGCTAATGATTATTTTGGACAGCGATGCGTGGTTTCCTGTTGTAGCATAGAATTTTTTTTATTTATATTTTTTTATATCAATATATTGGGGNATATTGGAATATTGGGGGAGACGTGACCCCCCGATATATATTATAATTCCGGCCTTGCTCTGTGAACACTTTCAAAAGGCAGCTAAAGACATTTTTATTCAGTCAGGCTTTCCAGTAGTACGATGTTTCAGTGGTTACGGTTTTGTGCTATTAAAACTGTTTCATGTTTTCTTTTATTTATGATTTGAATTGATTTTTAAGAAGCTGTTTGTGTTTTGTGTTTTAAACTGTAAAGCACTTTGTGACCCTCTTGTTTGTGAAAGATGCTATATAAATAAAATTTACTTACTTTGAATCCAAATGCAACAGGAAAATGGACCAGACATCACACGTTCATGCTAAAGCTACTATTTTTTTTTTTAACTCTTCCTCTCTCTCTCCCCCNCCCCCTCACCTGAGCAGGTTAGTGAATGTGGGCCACGCCTTAGATCAACCTCCTAATGCCTCTCACTCTCCCTGTCTGCTCCGCAAACTGTTTCCCTGCTGCAAGACCCAGCCTGCCCCTCACACTGTTTTTCTGTGACTCTGTGTGTGTGTGTGTGAGCTAGGGCGTTGCTCCGGCTAGTTTACTCTCACAGAGCAAACAAATCTCTGATGTGTTTTTCTAACCCTGCTCGCTGCGGCCGACACCATGTCAACAACTGGAACAGAAATCTTTCTTCCATTCTTTCTTCCTCCCTCCCTCTTCGTCATACTCTCTCTCTCTTTCTCTCATCTTTGTGTTTCTTCATGATCTTTCATTTTCAGCATCCTTTTGTGTCGCATTCAAATCTTCCAGTTCCTCCCTCCGCTTTCTCTTTCTTTCGTGATCCTCCCTTTTTTCTTTTCTTCCTTTGAGCGGAGTGAGAGAAAGCGGTAACCACAGCGAGGTTTGCCGTACAGGAAGTGACTGAGCCTAGCTTTGCACAACTGTTTAGTGATCTCTGTTGCCAATTTGTCTGTGTAAGTCTTTGAGGATCTGTTTGTGTGTTTGTTTGAGCCCGGCCAGGTGTGTTGGATGCACGCCAAGCGAAGATTAAAACCTAAATCCCATTTCCTTTTATACATATCGCTGTCATAATGCTTTACTTTGATGCTTCCACCTGAATTGAAAGTTTGGTTTGCGCGGTCATGGAAGTGCTGAGGAGGTTTCGTGGCCTAAGGGTTCACGAAACCCATTCAAAACAAACGTGTTGCGTTATATAAAAAGCTTCATTAGTATTAGTGTGACGCAAAAGTTAATAAAACAACAATAATTTGCTTTGTTGATCAGAAAACCGGAAAACAATACAGCTTATATTAGCTATTTTTAGCTTTAAAGGCCATTTAAATTTACATATCAGCATGAAGACGAGTCAAACAAAAATAATATTTAGGTTTCGTTACTGGTATATTCTTAAAAATCCATGGATTGGATTGTATTTGTGTTATATTTTCATTACAGGTTGTTTTTATTCCAAGAATGCGATTTAAAGGTTTTTAAATCCTTTTCCGACAAAGATGGCTCGCACTCTGCCTTAATGCTCGATGAAACCCTAAGTGCTGGTATGTTAAAACCTTGTTTAACTGTTATGAGTTGGAATCATACCCTCACAACGCGCATACACACACACACACACACATGTACACACACGTACACACCAGGCCTGTAGTGTTTTGACTGGTATGTCAAAGTTAAGAGATCAGTGCAGACCACCCTGAAGGAAAGGAAAGGCACTTAGGAGTTGAGGGTATATGTCGGCCAAACTCCTCTGCTCAGAATGACATTTATATTGTAGTAAAATATGTTGAAATATGTACTATGATGTCATTCAGCCCGGTACTCATTATCAATGTACTGATAAACCATATTGAACGTGTACTGTGTGAAAACTGAGTCAAATCAACCGGATTCAAGTTTTTTTAAATCCTGAAACATTTCATCGTTCATCCAAATGGCTTCGTCAGTCAGAAATAATGAACAGCAGGATGTTAAACCTCCTGTAACTATAGTAACTGCGGTGTCAAATCACAACAAACCTTCAATTCCCCCCCAAAAAAGATACATTATTGAATAAAGCAGCATGATGTAAAATGCATTAAACAAATTTCAAACAATGAATAATTCTCAAATAATAAATTTCAACAACAGGAACAGTTGTTGAAATTGGAACTGGAACTGGAACAGTCTAATTTTTAATCGTACCCTGGTTGGGTGCAGGACCTGTCCCCAAATTTCTTAGGAAGGGAAGACAGCAGCGCTATAGGTGGTGGGTTGTGTCTGACACCCTGTCCACACTAATATGCATATTTTACAAAACGCATAGTTTCCTCTGCGTTTTGGCCTCTCATCCACACGCAAACGGCATTTTAGGCCACTAAAATTTTCAAAACGGCTTCTAAAGTGAAGATGTCTAAAAACTCCGCTGTCTGTGTATCTGTGTGGACGTGTAAAATGGAGTTTTTGGAAAACGATGACGTCAGAACAGCATGCACCAGAAACAGTAACAACAACAATGGCGTGTACCATTTTTTTTACGTTTGGTTAGCAATAGCAGTCGCAGGTTTACAAGTTAATTTGGCATTGCTGCACCACTTTAGCAGCAGACAACGGTGTCTGCAACTGCTGCACCCAATATTACTTGGCACTAGTTTTATGTACAGGTAAGGAGGCTCTGTTGGTGCTTATGACATGCTTAAATCACTGCACAATTTTGCCAAAAAAATGAGGAACAGTTTGCACATAATAGTACATTTCTCATGTATTTACCATAACAGATACATTTCTAACCCTAATGAGAGCAAATGTGAGAATTTTGGTACTTAATTGTATTTTTTAAGGCTGAAACTTGCAGAAAATGGTACGGTATCATACCTGGATCTGTACCTAAAGGTGCTGACCTGTAACGAGCACGTTACTCCAAAAAGTACAGTTCTGCTCTGCTTCAGATTATAATGTTCAAATGAGGTTGGAATTTTCTCAAAGAAGCTTCGTATTCAAGTTTAAAAGTGAAATTTATTGAATTTTACTGTTGTAAGGTTTCTTTCTTTCTTTCTTTCTCTGCTTGGGACACAATGTAGAAATGTAATTTTTTTGGATGAGCAGAACGTCTCCTTGACAAAATGTGACAGAATCGTTTCTGTCTGAACCTTGGCGTGGAGATAAATGCGCTTGTGTTATTAAAACGTGTTATTAAAATGTCGGATATTAGCGGGCAGGATGGGGTGCAGACGAGTGCAGGAAAGCAGCGATGAAAGGAAGAATGTTCCTTGACCTTTTTACCCTGCAGCAAAAAGATGAATCAAACCGTTCTGAACTTAATCACTTTAAGCACTACATTAAAAGCTTCATGTGCGAACCACGAAAAGAGAAAATAAAATGAGGCACCACCATTGTAAATGTATTGCTAAACATATTGATAAAGATATAAGATTTTTGGCCCTCAGTCTACGTATTAAAGAATTGTGATGAGAATTTAATCAGGAAGGTTTAAGAATAAACTATTTCACAGAATCATTAACTATGACAGATATAACAGTAAATTTTGAACAGAAAACACACTGGAAAAAATCTACTAGAAATACTAGCTACACAAAAAAAACTAATCCAGAAAAAATATAAAATTTGAATTTAAAACTGCTAAACCCTGTAATGATTTTACCTTGAAACTCTCAAATTTTCAAACAAACCAAATATATAAGACAAAATGTCAGGGAAATATGTATAAAAGTATCACAAGACATTTAGAATCAGAGGAAATTTCAAGTCAAATGTAGGAGAAACTCAAGAGGTTAACCTTTCCTCTTCTTCTGGATATTTTGTGCATGATTTTGACATATTTTCCCAAAATTCTACCATATCTTTGGAAAATAAGGCCAAATGTAAAGACTTTATTCAAACAAAACCCCTGGAGACGTGAAACAAACTGGGTAAAATATATATAAAAATGCAAACTATAAAAAATTTATGTCCTGCATCTCTCAGTCAGCATATCTGCCAACATGATGTATATGTGTATATGTTTATGTATTTTATCTCCATTAGCTTCCACTGTAGCCGCTGCTTATCTTCCTCAAAATGCAGAAAGTAACAATAATAACACAATAAATGAATGAAAACCAAACAAATATATAAACACAAATAAATCCTGAAAGCGCAAAACACAACCAAATGAATTTTGCTGCAAAATAACAAGACATCAAATCTAAAATGAGAATTAAAATGAAAACAAAATCAAGATGGTTGATGCATATTTGGCAATTGATAGTTATGGTGATACCACAAATAAATGAAAGTGTAAAGTTATAATTGAAAAGTGAGACTAATCAGTGATCTACATCTAAACAAAAATGTCGCCCAAAAGTGAAAAAACTTCAGCGATTCTTCCCCAAGTGATTGACATAAACTACTGTAACAATCGATGACTTTTTTTTTTTTAAATTAAATGTTTAGAGATCTCATCAAAAGTTTTATGTCTAAATTTTCATTATGATCAAGAGACAAATATAAAGTAAATCCTGAGTTTCCATCATTAAGAAAAACTCTTTGTTTGTGTTACGGTGGTATATTAGGGCCAAATAAGATGGGAAAAAAGAACGAGGGGGGCTTTATTTCGAGTTTTTAAACTCATAAATTTGCCAGTTTTAAAACTCACACATTTGCAAGTTTTAAAAGTCCGTATGCTTATGATAATTCAATGATTTTGTGCTAAAAGCACAACTATTTCTTTATTGCTAAATCCGATGGAAAAGTATAATTTAATAAGGTCATGTAGTTGCAAAAAAACTCACGAATTTGCCAGTTTAAAAACTCACAAATTTGCGAGTTTAAAAACTCAAAATAATGCCCCCCTCGTTTTTTCTGTTTTCCTCTTATATGGCCCTAATACACCGTCGTATTATTTAACTATAGTGTATAAGGTCCGAAAATTAAGGATCGCTCCTTTACCTGTATTTTCATTAGTTTATGAAGTTTGTCTTGGGTAACATGACACTGATATGTGTTGTTGATGCGTTTTGAAGCTTTATACTTTTCCATACGTTCATATTGACGGCGTATTCCTGATGTAAAAGAAGGTACAGTGTTCTGGCGTTGTTTGGAATTCTCGATCTAAACCGAGTCCGGTCAGTCCAGTTTGTGCGTTTCTGTTCCTCCTGAGCTCCGTTAAGCCTCTTTCTGTGTACCTGCGTTCCCTCCTGTTTCGTCTCGCCGCCCTCACACCGGACAAATACCTTCCGGAAACTTCCGCCCCTCCCCAAAACCACTTCTATCACCGGCCCAGACAATACACGCTCACAAAGGGCTTGAAAAGGCCAGGGACACGCAAGTAAAGCACACGTAGGTACAATGAGTACACACACACACACACACACACACACACACACACGGTAAAGCAAGACTGGAATGTGTTTACCTGCTTTGCAAACTGGAGGTAATGTCCAAGTAAACTTGACAGATCCCTCCCACATCCCTAGTCTGTTCACACACACACACACACACACACACACACACACACACACACACACACANCACACACACACACTCTGCCGGTGACAGAAGAGGCTTTACGTTGATCTGGATCGACAGCAACAACCTGATCAGACCTCATGTTTTGGGTTCCTACACACATTTATCGTCTATAAAACGTGAATCCTCAGAACAGATTTCCTTCACAGTCTTCAAGCATTTCCTTTTTTTTTTTTTTTTTTTTNTTTTTTTTTTTTTTTTTTACTTCCTGTTTCCTGTAGCTTTTAGCATCATGCAGCTTCTTCGTCTTCTGATGTCCAATATGTACTGCAGAAGTTCGTCTTTGTGTTTGACGGGATTTTAGGATAAAGTCATAACTTCAGTCGTGTTTGCATCAAACAGCTTCTGCTCATATTCCTCACCAGGCCATTTTGCTATGATTCCTCCCAGTTCTGTACTTTTATGTGTTATTCAGGCAATTTTAGGTTGGTTAATTGATTAATATTTTTCATGCCCAGCTCCGTATCAAAAAGTATCTATGGCATAAACAGAATACTTTGACTTAAGCTTTACACAAAAAAGTCTGCAACAAAGAGAATTCCATTCCTAAAACACAACTCATGTCTTTGGCTACATCCACATCACACGCTGAAGTGGCCCAGATCTGATTTTTTTGCCTTCATGTGGCTCAGATCTGATTTTTTTGCCTTCATGTGGCTCAGATCTGATTTTGTCACAGCAGTGTGAACAAACCAAATCTGATTTTTTCATATCAGATCTGGGCCTTTTGTGTATGTGATGTTAGATCTGATCCATATCTGATCTCTGGCTATGCGACCGCTGTCCGACTGCTCAGATCGGAATTCATACGTTTTTTTTTTAATGTCTCACTTCTCTGCACATATCACATCTCGTCCTCATTTAGTGTCAGCGCCTCATAGCAGCCCGGTAAAACTAAATATGGAGGAGAGCAACAACCTGAAGGAACATATCGTGACCTGAATCAGTGAACTGTTCCTCTGTGAACTCGTGAACATGGCGGTCCCACGATAGCTGGCTCCGCCTTCGTACCCACACCTGATGTGCAGCAGCAGCCACTAACAGAGCAGCTGCTGTGGCTTTTGTTTTTTGTCGCCTTCTCGCTCTCATTCTCATCCTTATTATCTGCTTTGTCTGCCGGCCTCTGCAACAAATAATCCTAGCCATGTACAGCACAGCTATGTCAGCCATCTTTCTGTCACACAAAAAATGACGGTTATTGCTGTTATTCTGTGGCTCACATTTTAGTTAAATCTGCGCATGCGTGGCAGTTTAGGACCTCAGTGGTGTTCACACTTGTGTTGGTTACAGGTCACTTACAAACATCAATGTGAACCATCAACACAAAAAGATCATCTGATTAAAAAATTGGAATTGAGCATTAAGGTCTGTAATGTGAACGTAGCCTCTGATAATCATCCAACCAGAAGAAACATGTCTTGATTGAGGAGATTTTGTGAAAGAGACCACCCTTAAAGGACCATACCGCTGATTTCTTGGAGTCATTACCTGGGTGCTTTGAGAATTCTTGTTACTGCTCCTCCTCTCCGTTCATTTCCAGACCATCTGAACTGTTTCGGCAGCTTCATGTATGCAGCCACAACCAGTTCTGTCACATATCTGACGGCTATAAAGATTCCAAATCCCACATCAGACTCGTACCACATGTAATTCAAAAACTTTTCATGTTGTCTGCATTCAATAGGACACAATAGCCAAACCTCAAACCCATTCAAGGCAGGATTGTCTGAACATAAAAGCTGTAGGAGAGAAAAGAACTCATGTCACCTGCTGCAAAACAAACCCTGACATTTAGTCTTTGAAATGCCCAAAAATAGAAACAGTAAGATTATTGGATTAGTATGACTTTAGTTTCACTGCATTATTACTGCAAATCTTCTCATTTGGTGTTGTTTTGTGATTGAACACTGACGGCCTCGAATATTTTGTAATCAGATGGAATCGTTTCTTATATTCTGCTGTGATTCTTTCTGACAAACTTCTTGGAATTTTTTTTTTTTTTTTCTGTTTGTAAATTTCTCTGCTGGACCTCTTCATCTCTGCTCCAGTGGGTATTACACTTTGTGCAGAGAAGTAATATTCTGAAATTATTTACACTTACGTATCAATGGCAAACAGTTATACAATTAACTTGGCGATATATTCTGACCTTTTTCTTTCAATTTCACGCAAAAATACTTTATTCGCCTTTTAGCTGTTCATTTCCATTCACAAAGCTCTCCTATGGCGCTGCCATATTGAGTGATGTCATACTCGGTAAGTCGGGGTAGATCATTTTGGTCCGAGTTTCCCAGCCGGAACTTTGACTTTCAGTGTCGTTCCAACACATTTTTCTAAGTAAAAAGTCGGAAAAATCTGAATTCCGAGGTCTGTCGAACGCAGCATTATAAAAACCTGTCTCCTATATTGGCCAGGTTCTATCTGCAGTTGAGGTAAATAAAGGCTCTGCCCACTAATAGAACATTTACGGTATTATAATGCACATGTCAAGAAAAGCAAATAGAGCAAAGATGAAGGTGAGTCTCGCTCAAAACACAACATCACACAGGTAGCTGACAGGCTTTTACAGTGTGTATGTGTGTGTGTGTGTGNCGCTCAAAACACAACATCACACAGGTAGCTGACAGGCTTTTACAGTGTGTATGTGTGTGTGTGTGTGTGTGTGTGGGCTTCTGCTGGTTCTCACGAATTGTGAAAATTAACGCCACTCCTGATATTCTGCAAATTACTTTGATGGAAGCTGTCAGTACAAGCATCACGGCCATTATTTCATCATCACACCTTCCTTCAAATTACGATATGCCGTCTCGACAGTTTCCGTGCCATTTTCATATTTTTGATCGTTCTCTGATTTGTTGTCCAGATGCCAACCTGAGCTTCCTCTTTGGCTTCAGAAAGTCATTAGCTGCAGTGATCCATCATCCTCGGGGAGCCTCTCGGGGACGTTTCCACATCCTGCAGCAACTGCCTCATATTTGATATCATTGTGAAAGCCGAGGAAACTGTCAGGCTCAGGGTGGGTCAGGATTGGGCGTATGAAGCGGGGATTAAATAAAGAAGTTATGCTGAGGGCAGGCGAAAGTATCAGTTAGGTCTTAACCTCCAGAAAAAACAATTATCACTTCCTGTCTGGGTTAAAGGAATGCACAGTTAGCATAAAGTTTTAATGCCAGATCTGAATGGAATGTGCCGTTAACTGAAAGGATTAATGACAGATTTGACTTGAATGATGGGATGAGGAGGAGAGGAAGAGGATCATGTCTGAATGATTCCTACAAGGCCGACACACGCGAAGACATCCAAAACGCCAAATCAGTGCTGGGAAAGTACTCAAAGAAGTACTCTGCTGGAATACAAGTAGCAGTAAAACAGCAAAAAAAAAAACAAAAACAAAAAAAAAACACTATAAATAAAAAATTTACCGAAATACAGCAACAAGTAATAAACAGTTATTAGCAGTAAAATGTACTCAAGTATCCAAAGTAGAAGTATTTCCTCCGACAAAGAGTAGAAATGAGTTTAGCCATTATGTGAAAACCTCATATCTCCACTTTTGGGAATTTTCATGCTTTCAAGATTAGTTAAAGAAGAGAAGAAGAAAAGAAATAAGCAAAACAAATTAAGGAATAAAGGAAGAGAGAAAGTTTTTCCATGTTGTAAAAGTAAAACTTACAAAATTTCAAGTAATTACAGTTTGTAAATGTAGTGGAGTAAAAAGTACAGATATATAATTTGAATTTGAGTAAATGTAGTTACTTTCCAGTGCTCTCTCTCTCTCTCTCTCTCTCTCTCTCTCTCTCTCTCTCTCTCTCTCTCTCTCTCAGACATACACACACATGCACAAAACTTCCTCATGTTGTTGTGTGTGTTTTGTCAGTCTAATCTCTGGTCTAATCCTCACACTGCTGCCAGACAGACAGGCCCACCCAGGTGAACGAGCCCAAACCCAAGTGTGTGTGTGTGTGTGTGTGTGTGTGTGTGTGTAAGAGATGCAGCTGCTGGATATCTCACATCATGTGACTGCAGGTGAGACATAATGAAGGCGTGTGAGACATGAGAAAACACACACACACACACACTCACACACTGTTGTTATTGTGTGTAGGAAGAACATGAAGGAGAGAAAGTGAGAGTCAATCACACCTTCATCACTCAGACAAAGAGCGGAGCTGACAGGTATGGTTAGAACTGGGCCGTCCGGTGTCTCGGAGCACCAACGTGTTCGTGACATTGTCCAGGTTAGACGTAGCAGAAGTGGAAGTAATTAATTTGTCATGACATCGTTTTGCACACAATTAAACTACAACCAGTTTTACATGTAATCATCTTTGAAAAAAATCTGTGTGAGAAGCAGAAGTGACGGAAACAATTAAGTGAACAGCAGTTCAGGCGGGGACAGCGGCCACTTTTATTCCAGTTTCTTTGATGCCCATTTGCGCACATTTTTATTGATCCAAAAGTCCAGCGAGGTAATTTGTCCTCTGAACCAGGACCATCACAGGGCTTCAAACCCACAACCTTCTTCCTGTGAGGAAGCCAAACACTTTGTGATGCCCTAACGAGGAGAAAAGAAGAAATGACTTTAGGACTTAATTCCTTTATTTGTCATAAAAAACAATTGTTATAAAATGCATCTAGATTTGGACCAAATTATCTATTAATAGTCTATTATGAGATAAGTATCCCTGATTTTTTTTTCATTGAGATATGTGTCTTACTTTTGAAGAAATTGTTAAAAATGTTAAAAAACACACACATCTTGCAGTTATGAAATCTTCAATAAATTCCTGGGTCACCCCCAGATAATAACTTTATTTCTTTATTTCTGTATTTTATTGGATCCTGATCAGCAGCAAAATTTAACAGCTTCTACTCTGGGCCTTTTCAAGTGTAAGAGGTGAACAGGTCAGCGGGTAACAGCACGGGGATGCTGATACACTGGTGTGTATGTGTGTGTGTGTGTGTGTGTGTGTGATTGGTGGGTTGGGTGTATGCAACCCGCTTGGACTTCTCATAACCGACAAAGAAGGAAATTTTTTTAGTTTTAAGTCAAAAAGCATAAACCCCTGAAAACCCTGAGATGTTCAAGTTTTGAAGAAGTGCTTTCATTTATTTAATGGCTAAATTCCAGTTAAGTGCGTGATAAACCTCCACACTTCGTTAAATCAGGGACAAATTGGGATTTTTTTTTTTTCAGAATAAATCGGGACTTAAAAAGGACCTAAAACAAGGAAGTGTCCCGGGGAAAACGGGACGTCAGGTCAGCCTCATGTACAGCGACTCTTACATCCATTGACAGAGAAAATGTGTTCATACCCAAACTATGTCACATGGTTAAATAAATAAATAACACCCACAGACACAGTAAAGTGTAACTTTGAAGATGTGTTTAATTTAATCCATGTTCCCAGCTGACATTTAAAGCTGAGTTGCATTTTGTATTGAGCGGAGACATGCTGTAACTATTCTATACGCCACATGACAAACAGCTAATCCTTATTTATGCCTCACCAGGCTCGTCACGTGTTAAGCTGCCGTTGCTTTATGGCCGCTGGCAGGTAAAGTACAGTAAGCCTGACAGGATTTGGCAGCAGCCTGAGGCGGAGACGGTAGAGTTTTGTTCTGAAACGAGAGAGCCGTCGTTTGAAAACTGACACCTTCTGTGGCAATAAAAGTAAAAGTCATTATAGTTATCGCAAACATCAGCAATGATGACATGATGATCTGTTGATGGTGTGAAAATCCAAATAAATCAAGTCAGGAAAATCTGTTCTGTCTCTTGAAGGGAAGTTTGACGTGACAGGTTTGATAAATCAGAACAGTAAATCATTGTTCCCTATAAGAGCCATTACAACAATACTAAAAGCATTTTTTTTTCATTTGTTATTTGAAAACATAACATTGCTTCCACTTCATGTAAGGGCTTGCCTCTTTGTGCTTCATGTTCTTCCTCCATTAATTAGCCTTTTAGCTGTCATGTTAAAAATCTGGGAGCACCGGGGGGCATCTGAAGATGTGGCGTAGGACAGAATCAAGACAACAGGTCTGCAGACAGAGTTTTATGCTCCCAAAAACAACACAATTTAACAATGATTTAACAATTCAATCAACAAAATGTCAGGAAAATTAAACAAAAGACTGTATATGCAGAATCTCAGGATCTGGGACAGTTATTTGTCACTTTATATGAAGCTGTCAGATCTGCTAATCTGCATTTAATGAAACAAGGAAAGTGGTCCTGTCAGGCTAAGATGTATATCGGTTACTTAACATTTTGCCTTATAGCGGCTTTTTTTTTTTTTGAGAAAATGCTTATGTTCATTTACTTGACCTTTGCATGCATTTTAAAGCACCATAGTCAGATTGAAATCAGCTTAAATTTGAAGATGAGTAACCAACCTAGTTTGCATAATTGTAAATCAACTTAAAACAAGTAAGCCATTGTTTTGCAGTCGGTGTAAGCAGTCTGTGCATGCATTTCCTCACCGACTATGCTTCCTGTCGTAAAACGCAACACGCCATGTATATTTGGCGAATGAAGGAATTTTATTAATTATGTATATACAGTCTCTTCCACACATGTATACCAGAACAACGCAGGACTACCTGGTGTTCCTTGATTGCCCCTTGTTTGCATTCAAGAGCCGTAACAACGTCATCCAGAATTAAACCTGAGTTTTCCGGTCAGGCAGAGGGAATGATCCTCACTCCAAACCAGCAGGTGGAAGCACGGCACCTAAAACCTGCTTTGTCAACCACCAACATGTAGTAGAAGAAGAATAAGGCAAGATGTGATGCTGTGAAAGATCCTCCAATCAGTCCAACTTCCAGATTTTTCTTTGAATATCGTGTCATTTCTTTTACAAATCCTGCTTGTCGCCAACACGCTAAGGCTGGATTCACATGCTAAGCGTTAGCATTGCTGCTGACCTGGGTGTTCAGCGTTCTGCTGCACAAGCGGAATCTGAGCAGCGCCTCTCAACCTCGTGCTGACAGGAAGCGCTCGTTGCTAATGACAATTTAATGGTTACCATGGACTGAAAAGACAGGATGTAGCCTAGACACGATCTTTGCACATTTGTGTTAAGGTCGGATTTCAGTTTTGACTCGGGTAGCGACATGGACATCGCAAAAAACAAAAACGCTCTTCTTATTAGGAGAAGAGCGTTAAATAACAGTTATACGTGTATTTTAATCCTTTAGTGCAATCGCGCTGCACTGGGGTGAGGTGGTGAGGAACTCAGACGTGGCAGCAGGTGAGGTGATATTTAACGGAGCACCTGAACGTGTCTCAGATCAGATCAAAACTCACCATTTAAAAACTGATCAGCTGACTATCAAAGTTACTGATCACTGATACATATGAGGCAAATAAAGCCTTAAACATCGCCCAGATTTCATACCGCTGAAATTTATCACCCGACTGAAGCAGGTCTTAATCTTTGCATGTCAGTTTGTTTTATGAATATCTACTGCAACACGCAAATAAGAAAATATCACAGCAACGCCTCTTTCACGCTAAAATATGTCGCTAACAGGCATTTATGAATGAGCAAACGTGGTTGCGTCGTGATATTTGCACATAGCATTGCGGTAAAACATGTGTTACAGTTTATGAATCTGGGCCATTCTCTCATAGTTGTTGTGGACAACAGCAGGAACTTTAATGTTTAATCGCAGCACGGAAACACAGGAGTAAAATGTGCATGGAACGCATGGGTGTTTTTAATATTTGGCTTGTTTTAACTAAACAGGTACATTTTGGGCTAATCTTCCCAAAACTATGCATTCTTTAAAGATAAACCTCTTAGGATGTGTTAAAGCAGAATAATAAGGAAGATTTCTGCTGTCTGTGCGTCGCTGGATGTGCATCTTCATTTACGCAGAGAAGTTTCCTGTTGAAAGCAGGTTGTATGAAGCACCGTGGGGCTGATTGCAGGTGAAGAGGCCTCTTGGTATGCTGGGTAATTTACATGACATGATTACTCCAGCAGCCCTATGTGTGTGTGTGCGAGTGTGTGTGTGTGTGTGAAAAGAAGACAGAAAAGAAATGAGCCACGAAACAGAGTTTAGTGTAAAATGGTGCTAAACATCTGTGAGCTTGATGACACTTAAAACAACGGGAGGGAAGGTGGGGTGGGGGTGGAAGGAGGGCTGTGATTGAAGGAAGAAAAGGAGGAGGTAGAGAATGAGGGAGAGGAGAAGAGGGAGAGATGAAGACGAGAAGGAGGGGGGAAGAAAAAAGCAAGGTAAGCAATAGAAAAAGGTTGTGTGAGAAATGGAGAAAATGAGAGAAATTAGGAGGAACAGAAGAGAAGGAGGGAGGGACAATGAAAGACAGGTGAGGGTGCAAAGTGAGAGGAAGAGGAAGAAAAGTGAGAGAGGGATGATGAAGAAGGGAGAGATGAAGAGACAGGGAGAATGCTATTTGTTTTCAGGCGCCTCCAAGATACCAGAGCTGAATGTACAAACATCAAAGACTGTGTGTGTGTGTGTGTGTGTGTGTGTGTTNGATACCAGAGCTGAATGTACAAACATCAAAGACTGTGTGTGTGTGTGTGTGTGTGTGTGTGTTGGGGGCGATAGGGCAGGCAGGCTGCATGGCCTAACTTGCTGCAAAAGCACCTGAAGAAACACAAGACTGGCACGATAACATCTACCCTGACTGCCCTTCCAGCTGTGTAGGTGTGCGTGCGTGTGTGTGTGTNGTGTGTGTGTGTGTGTGTGTGTGTGTGTGTGTGTAGGTGTGTTCAGAAGTCTGACAGATATGTGGTTTTGTAATATTCTACACCACATGTAAAGGAACATTAATATTTGACATTTTTGCCAATACAAGTGTCGATTTAACCAAAGTCAGATGTGAAGTTTCAGTTTCATTTTGTTTATACAGAAATCAAAGATAAGTTTAGCCTAGCTTAGCATAAAGACTGGAAGCAGAGGGAAACTGCTAGCCTAGCTTAGGACTTTATACATTGTACATTGAGTATTGAACTGGACACATTATATAGAGTTTTAGGTTCTCATTTTCATTTAGTGCTCTACTGACCTGCTTCTCCTCTGCATCGCTGCAGCACTATTGTGCACACTGAGTGAAAACAAGAACAATTTAGGCCCCATCCTAGAAATTTCCCTTTGTTCTGATTAGCCAGCTGCAAAAGGACTGAGCGAGCAGTATCAACGGAGTGCAAACATAAATGCTGGTCAAACACATCTCTGCTAACCTGGCGTGTAGGCGTGTAAATTGGCATGTTACACGTTTATATAAACATGTTAGAGAAGTAAATAACCAATCAAAAACCTGCTGAAACTCCCCTGAAGCTTTCAGAGAGTTCAGGACCTTTAGGTTAGTCTGCCTGGTACATTTCTTTAAATATGAACTTCAAATTGTGACACTTATATAATGTTCAACACAAACTCCCAAATATATTAAAGTATACATGAGGAAAAAATAATAAAAAGCTTCATGTCCCCCTTTAAACTATAATAATAGAGACTGAAACATTGTAGGCTAAGCGGTCCCACAACGAATTTAGAATCTACAATTACCATATATACTTGACTACAAGCCAACCCCCGATTTTGACCTGCAAATTTAGATTTTTAAAGAAACCCACATATAAGCCGACTCCCGATGTTGTTCCATCAGTTTATTTGTTTAGCAAATTACCTGTTTTTTCTAAGAATTGTCATAGTATTCCTCTGATTTTCTGAAAATAATCCACGTACCGGTAAACATGATATTTATTTCAGCAGCTGATTACTGTAACTGACGGATCACGGCTTACTGGCCGCCACAAAATGTGCTGATATGATGTTTAGTCAGGAAACACATCATTCTAAGGTATGATTTAAACTATTTTACATGGGTAGTGGTAATGGTAGTATTTCCACCCCTGGAAATTTCGTTCTCTGGGATCCGATTTGAGTTACTCGCTTATAAGCCGACCCCCGATTTGCGTTGTGAAATTTGGTAAAAAAAAACAAACAAACAAACAAAAAAACTTATACTTGAGTTCATACGGTATGCACAATTCTGAGAATATTCTCACAAAAAACCCAACAAACAGAAGATTTCTTGCAGTTTCCTCCAGTTACAACTTCTTTCCACCGTAAAATAATCCAGTTCACAAACTTATGAGAACTTTTCATTTTTGATGGAGACTAGCAGTTTCTTCCTGCTTCAAGTGTTTGTGCTAAGCTAGGCTAAACACGTCCAAGTCCGATCTGTTAACACACAGATAAAACAACAAGGATATAGCAGTTAGGAAAAATTGTTAGGAAAAATGGTTCTCTTCTTTCTTCTTTATCTCTCTCTCTCTCTCCGTCTCTCCCTCTCAGGCGGAGGTGGATTAGCAGGGTTTCTGCTCCGTTTACCTCCACCTGTCAACGCTGTTAGGCCTTGTGTGTGTGTGCGTGTGTTTGTGTGTGTGCATGTGTTCATGTGTGTGTGTGTCCTGTGCATTCAGCCATGAGAAGCTACCACTAAGACCCTGCATCATGGGTTCTCTGTAGGTGACAGCTAAACGGTCCCACCCAGAACACACACACACACACACACACACACACACACACACACACACACAGTGATGCATTTAAGCCAAGTAAATGCTTTGGGAACCAGGTATCAATGGCGATGCACTCAAAATATGAAAACCTCATTGTCCTTAATTTTGTTTCCACTTTTAGCAGCTGAGAGAGAGAGAGAGAGAGAGAGAGAGAGAGAGAGTGAGAGAGTGTGTTGTCTTGTTGTGTGGTCCCGTGTGACTGAGGGAGCTGCACCTCCACGCCTCGCTGCCATCCTCCTTCCTCCTACCTCCTCCTCCTCACCCTCTGCTCTCTGAGCACGCTCTGGCCTGTTAACAGGAAGTGTCCTCCCAGCTGGCACACACACATACACACACACATACACACACACATACACACACACACACACACACACACACAAGCGCGTGCGCAAATGTTGGAAACCTGCACATACCACAAAATTAAACAGTTCACAAACAATTCATAATAAGAAAAACGTCCTTCAAAGACGTCCTGAGGAAGGATAAAATTCATCCTATAAAAAAAAAAACATCCTATAATGAATGGTATTTGAGTGTCTGCAGGTGGCGCTCTTTTCTTTGTTCAGCAGTTGTCCTTCTGTGGTCTGTCTCAGTCGGCATTTGTTTGGGATGAACAACATTTTTTAAAAAATGCAATAAAAAAAAAATCTAACAACTCAAAGACATTTTATAAAATCAAACAATCATATTTTTGATGTATTACCCTATTGTAACTTCATTTACATTCATTTGACATTTTTATTCTTTTCCCAAAGTAACGTTAGTATGTATATAATGTAGATTTGTAGGAAAAGCATTGTAGGTCACCTTTGCTTTTTAAAAGATGGCACTTTGTTGGCGGTCCCTAACCACAGTGGATGTATGTGCTCTTCCAAAGCTGTGTGGCAGCATGTTTCTGTACATTCTGATTAAAAACACAGAAATGGTGAAAATGTGTTAATTATTGCGTGTATCCTGTTTGCAGAGATGAGATGAAGACGCTACAGTGATTTCTGTTTAGAGGTTGTAGCATTGCTTTTAAAGGACTATACCACATATTTTTCATGTTTGAGCCTAATATATTCAGTTTTCATACGTTACGTTACTGACAATCATTTCCCAAAGGATAAAACCGTATTTCAGCTTTCCTGATATTTTGCAAAATCTCTTAATCTTTCAAAATCAAATATTCAAGTGATACACCCACCTTAAAAATCCATGTTTCTCCTGCTAATAGTTACACAGCCTTATGAAGTCACGGTCCTTTAAATTTTTCCATAAATGCAGGTCTTCTTTTGGGACTATATTCCCCAGTGGAGAGATACATTCACTCCACGCTTTTTGGGTTGCGCTTAAACACTAAAATTACAAAAAACCTGAATACTTGTTCTTAATGATGGATTACCTATCCCAAGAATGTTTCAAGTATCAACAAGTTGATTTTAATAGCAGAATGAACTGAAACCAATGGAGGTCTGGAAGGTAGGAAAAACATTTTTAATTCACCGTTCCAGTAGTATGCTTTGGGAAATGACTGTCAGTAACGTTACATGTATGAAAATATATTAGGCTCAAACATACAAAATGGATGGGATGGTCCTTTAATAGTTTTACGTAGCGAATACCTGATAAAAGTCTAATGTAAAACAAACTTTACCTGATAAAAATACTGGTAGCAACAATTCAGCAGCAGCTTGGCGCTGGCCGTGCACGATCGATGCTACGACGCCGCATGCAAACTGTAAGCAGCAGGTCAACCGAGTTTTTATTCATTTTACTGTAACGATTCCCCCGTGAGTTAAGAGAGGAACCGTTAACGAAGAGAAAGAGAGAGACAGCAAGAGGGAGAGATGGAGAGAGAGGTAATTAGAATCCAGTGATTAATGTTCTAATGAGTTTATTCTCTGAGGGGATTAGCATGAAAGCTAATAGCAGCTGTGCTAAAAACAAACCAAAAAAAAAAAAAAAACNAAAAAAAAAAAAAAAACCCAAACACAGGAGACAAAAAGACAGACAGCGGATTTACTGTTCCAAGAGACGAAAACATTTTGTTTTGTTGTTTTTAAAGTTTATTCGGCTAATTTACCTCCAAGTCACGCAACCTTGAAATGACCTCAACGAAGACGAGGCTTTATTCAGCTTTTAACCTGTGAAAATCCTTCATCTCAAACTTCATCACCTGTACACACTTCTGCTGTCCTTTCATTTAACAGGAAGTTGATACGTCTGCAGAGAAATGGGAGGAAAGACAGGAAGGTGAAGGAGAGGTGAGAGAGAAGAAAAAAAGAGTGAGAGAAAAGTCAGATATGTCAGATATATCCTTGTAACCGGCTGGGTGTTGGTCTGATAGCGAGAGTGACATCCGGGTTGGTTTAGCTTCTTTTTTTGAGGGGAAAAAGGAGAGATTAAGACAATCCGCGGCGAGCCCCCTTCCCTACGCCAAGGTGCTTAGGGACCCAGGGAGCAAAGAGGATTGAGAGAGAGAGACAGAGAGAGAGAGAGAGAGAGAGAGAGAGAGGGCTTCTGGGAAAACGTCGCTGGGATCTTAAAGGGCATTAACAGCAACGTTCTTTACCTGAGATAGAACGAGAGAAGAAGTCCACACCAGTGCTGGACCCTTTTGTTGACTGGCTTAGTGCTGCTGTCTCACACACATAAACACACACACACACACATACATGCACCAGCAACAGCAAACACTTATTGGGAGAAATCATTGATTTAACATGATCCTTTTTACGGTTGTAATAATTCCTCTTTGGCAGCTACGTATCGCCTCTTTACTTAGCCGCTGCGTTAAAATGAAGGAGATGAATTTTTTGCTGTGATGGATTTTCTATCTTGTGCAAATCTCAAATCTCTGCAAGTTAACTTTCATTCTGTACAGAAAGAAAAACAGTTGCTGCCTGGAATGTGAAAAAAAAAATGTCTGAAATCTATTTAAAAAATCAGATGAAATATCCAAAACTTGCACAGTCCTTTCAAAAACGTCAGAAGAATTAAATGAATTTCTTGCGATGTTTTTATAGATATTTGGGAAAGTGCTCAGACCGACTCTGTGTCGTAAAGAATTCACTCTTCTAAACCCCAAACTTGCAGCAAACTATTTATTCTGTAGATTTCTACTTAAATCCAACATCTTACAATACATTTTTGCAGTCTGGTATTTTGTGGCACGCAGAAAATATAACATTACATTCCCAACACTGTGTAATCACTTAGGATTTACTCACAAATCTGATGCAAACGGTTGACTCAGTATTTGTAGATTTATTTTATTTTATTATTATAATTTTTTTTTTTTTTTTTTTNTTTTTTTTTTTTTTTTTGCTGTAAGTTGGCATTTTTAGCATTTCCAGGTTGTGCAGCCGAAATCTAATCTGGTTTCTGCTGGCTTGTACCTTTGCCTGAGACATTAAGGAATTAGGGAGGAGATTAAGGTGTGTGTGTGTGCGTATGTGTGTGTGTGTTAATCTATAACGATATGTTGATTTGTAAGGTGGAAACAGGGATAAGTGACTTTGCATGTGCGGTTCGTGGATTTGAGAATTAGGAAGTAGGAAGTAATCTGTTTTTTTTCTGAGTCAGGCAGTGTTTCAGATTGATATCCGCACACACACACATGCTATACATATACATACATGAATAATATGAAAACATACACAGATGGTCACTTGTCCTTCATTTACACGTTGATGTGTGGAGTCCGTTAAGATGAGCTGTCATTCTCTTTGTTGAGGAGGTGATTTATAGGAGTTAGTCGTTCGGCCTGCCTGCTGTGTGTGTTCATATGCTTGTGTATGTGTGTATGTGTGTGTGTGTGTGTGTGTGTGTGTGTGTGTGTGTGTGTGTGTGTGCAGCCTCGGGGTAAAGCAACATGACAGCTGTGTGAGGCCTCAGTCCAAGCTTCCCTCCTCTCTCGTTTTTTCTCCCAGTCCAAAATGTCAGACTGAAGAGACCGCCGGACGAATCCAGGAAGTAACGCCGTCGTTGCTGTGGTCACGCTTCACGTTTAGTCATGATGATGTTTATGTTTAAAAAAAAAGTCACTTTTCCACAACTTTATGCATGTATAACCTGCTACACGTTGACATTAGATAATCAAAATACCGTATATACAGGACTATAAGCTGACCCCTGATTTTGACCTGCAAATTTAGATTTTTAAAGAAACCCACATATAAGCCGACCCCCTGATGTTGTTCCATCAATTTATTTGTTTAGCAAATTACCTGTTTTTTCTGAGAATTATCATAGTATTCCTGTGATTTTCTGAAAATATTCCACGTACCGGTACCGGTAAACAGCTGATTACTGTAAGTGACATTAGTTAACATTAAGTTTTCCGGACTCCTCTTCCTCGTCTGAATCACATTGATGAAGGTAAGAAAAGCTTTTCAAATGAGCTATAATTATCACGGTGCTTATTTAGCTGTGTAGTTATGGTGAGTTTTTTTTTTTGGTTAAGAATCTCACCCATTACATGTTTTCAGTAATTATCCTGTACCTGAGTCGATGCAGGTCTGTCTATGTGCTGGACATTCCTCCATATGGAGTTTTGGAATTCCCTCAGCGACCCCCTGATGTTGTTCCATCAATTTATTTGTTCAGCAAATTATCTGTTTTTTCTGGGTATTCCTCTGATTTTCTGAAAATAATCCTCGTACCAGTAAACATGATATTTATTTCAGATTACTGTAACTGACAGATCACGTCTTACTGGCCGCCGCAAAACTTGCTGAATAAGATGTTTAGTCAGGAAATATCTTATTCTAAGGTATGATTTAAACTATTTTCCAATAATTTCCAATAATAATAATGGAAATTTCCTTCTCTGGGATCTGATTTGAATTACTCATGTATAAGCGACCCTCCAATTTGCTTTGTGAAATTTGGTATAAAAAAAAAAAAAAAAAAAANAAAAAAAAAAAAAAAAAAAAAAAAAAAAAAATTTTGAATATGAGAAAATGCTAAATCCACATTCTGATCCTTTCTGGTCCACAAAGAGGAAACTCAAACTTTTACATTTTCATTACTATAAAATTACAATGCAAGAAACTGAATAATTGCAGATGTTGATAAATAATCAAATTCCAGCAAATGAAGTCTGAAAAGCTGCTGATAGGTCATATTATCACATCCGTCAGACAGAAGCTGTTTTACCAGAGAAAATAACGGCCTTTTTCACTGACACACAACCAAACCTTTACACACATTTTTAACTTTTCCCGTTCTAGTTTTGGTTGCAGTTTCACTTTATGGTCCCTGTTCAACATGTGGGACTCATGTTGCGTTCGTCAGACCTCAGAACTCAGATTTTTCTGACTTCTTACTTGGAAAAATGTGTTGGAACGGCACTTGAAGTCGGAGCTCCGGCTGGGAAACTCAGACCAAAATTATCTACCCTGACTTACCAAGTATGACATGGTGGCGCTGTGGAAGCGTGCTTTATGAATGGTAATGATCAACTGAAAGGAGAATAAAAATTTGGTCTACCTCTTGTTCCTTGTGCAGCGGATAAAGGGATAAAGAAATGATTTACCAGTTATATCAGTTCCTTAAAAACACACACACACACACACTTTTTCAGTCTTCTTATGAATGTGTTTCCATCAGAAAACAGCTTGATGTGACAGTGATGGGTTTTCTGCGTGAGGTTAAACTCTGATGGCTGTAAAGGAGATTCAGTGTGAATTCCTGATGAAAATGTTGGTGTTGGAAATCTTTCAGCACATTTTGCTAACATCATGCCAGGTGACGTATTAAAGTTCAGCCTTCTGCTCCGTTCTGCCGCAAACTATAAAACAAAAGTGGTTTTTCCCCTCCTTTTGTTTTTCCTCTTCTTCTGTAATTTACATCCTCTTATAGTCTCTCTTGTATAACTGTAACATGTGGGCATGAAGGGAGTCCCCACAGGGCGAGAGAGAGAGAGAGAGAGAGAGAGAGAGAGAGAGAGAGAGAGAGAGAGAGAGGTCAGTATGATGGATTGATGGTGGACACGTCTGATGCCAACCTCTCTGTGACAAGGAGAGGCAGCTGAAACAGACGCTCCCCTCCCCTTCCTGTGTGTATATGTGTGTGTGTTTGTGTCATCACACTGCTTTGGCAGGGGTGGCACAGCCATCTGCCTGGTCAGTGTGTGTGTGCGTGTGTGTGTGTGTGTGTGTATGTGTGTCTTGGAGAAGACGGGCAAGATAAACGGGTGATTGAGTGTTTGAGACTGCCTGGTGTAAGTGAATGGACTACTGGCACTGGCAGCAAAACACACACGTGCACACACACACACACACACACACACACACACACACACACAGTCAGCTGTATGCACAAGACATTAGAATACAGTTGACCTGCTTGGAGACAGACTGGGTAACATGCTTGTTTACAACACAACATTGCTCTGTGTGTGTGTATATGCATGTGTGTTTGTGTGTATGTGTGTGCGTGTGTGTGTGTGCATGTTGTTCTTGCATGTGTTTACTGTACATGCATCCCTGCTCACTTTATTTGAGTACTTGTTGTCTAAGCTCCTATGATTTTACCATGAGTACGTATGTTTACCTTGTGCATACAGTACATTTGTATCTGTGCGTGTATGTGTGTGTATGTGTGTGTGTGTGTGTGTATTTGACCCCACCCCACCCACCGCTGTCCTTTTAAAGGCCTTGTGTAGTGAATAAATATTCTCTCTATTGAAGAGTCAAAGGCACCACAGCATCTGTTGCTTCTACACTAAAACTGTCCACACAGGAAGCCAGAAGCTGCTCATGGGACTGTGTGTGTGTGTGTGGGTGTGGGTGTGGGTGTGTGTTTGTGTGGCAATTCAACACCAAATGTAGGCAGTGTGTGGATGTACTTCTATTCTTAATTGCCAAATCAAATCTGTTCCACGTAATCAAGTGAAGAAAAGCATTTAAAGTTACAGATAGAGTCAAATTAAAAGCAAGATTAAACTCTGTGTGTGTGTGTGTGTGTGTGTGTGTGTGTATCACAACATAAAGAAATAACATACCTGTATTTATATTAATTGCATATTTTAATATTTTGATTCTTTTCCTCTCATCACTGTTTTTTGTTAACATGTATTACTACAAACTCAACTCATTTACTTCATTTAAAGTACAAACATCACAATGGAAAAGTACTCAGTTACAAGTAAAAGTCCTTTTTTTTATCGTAAAATTCTTCTTCAGCAGAAGTAAATATTAGCAGTAAAATGTCCTCAGGTGTGTAACATGAAAGGCTGAGTGTGTTAAATTCATGTAGTAATTGTGTTAAATTGATGCAAAGTGTTAAAGGTAAAAGTAATGAAAACCAAATATAAAAACTCCTATGCTACAGGAAACTCTGACTTCTGTCTGAAACTCCAGATAAAGTCAGAAATGTTTTAAATTAAAACCTCAAAATGACAAAATTAATTCATCTGCTCAATTCATTTTCTGTCAGTTTATCGGCCACTCCTCATACATTTCTCTCTTTTCTTCCTCTCTTTCTCTTTATCCACCCTCTCACTTCTCTCCTTCATTCCTCGCTTGCTTCCTTCCTCCCTCCCTCCTTCCCTCCTTCCTACCTGCCAGCTGTTGCCCTGGGCCTCCTGGCTCTTACAGTTTCCACACAAAAGAATGAAGAGATCTAAACAAAAAAAAAAAGAGAGAGAACCAGTGAACTCCTTTGTTCCCTAAACCACTCTGCCTGCCATCGTTACCTTGTTCTAGTCTCTCTCTCTCTCTCTCTCTCTCTCTCTCTCTCTCTCTCCATGGTCTCTGGTGTCTGACTCTTGTATAACGGTCACTCAACCTGTCTTGTCTACACAGCTTGAGCCACAATGGCTGCGGGCCTACCTGAGGCTTCATCATTCTCTTTTCCACTCAGTACCCCCCCNATCCCCCCACCCCACTCCCACCCTCCACCCACCCAGTAGTTTAGGAGGAACAACAATCTGTGATTTAAGTTTATGTCAATTTAATTTGCTTTGCCGTGTTTCAGCTTCATTTAACAGGAAGTTGATGCATCTGCAGAGAAATGGGAGGAAAGGCAGGAAGTGAGGGAGAGGTGATGCTAAAATGCTAATGCTAAAATGCTAAAGTTACTGCACGGGCCCCCCAACTGACTAGTCCTTCAAAATCTCATAAAACTCTAAGGAGGTGCTATTGAGGTATTTTCCACACCATTACAGGACACTGTTTTTAATGATTCTTATTCAAAATATTAAAATTTGTTTTTAAAGGCTCCCAGTCGAGCGTTGAGTTCCTCTTTCTATTTCTAAATCTACTCACACTGACTCAATAGTATGACCCTCAAATATGATAAACAGTAGAATTGTACATTTCAAAAAAAAGTATTTGGTCTAAAAGTGACACAGGAATCAATTTTGGTATCAGTCTTCACACACAATAATGAAGTATATAGTAAATTGGATTTAAAGGACCATACCGGCGATCATGTATGTTTGAGCCTAAAATATTCAATTTTCATACATGTTACATTACTGAATCATTTCCCAAAGGATAAAACCGTATTTCAGCTTTCCTGATATTTTGCAAAGTCTCTTAATCTTTCAAAATCAAATATTCAAGCGATACACCCAACTTAAAAATTGATGTTTCGCCTGCTAATAGTTACACAAAATTATGAAGTCACAGTTGTTTAATTTTTTCCATAAATGCAGGTCTTCTTTTGGGACCATATTCCCTGATGGAGACATATATTCACTCTGTGCTTTTTATTTCACTTAAACGCTAAAATTATGTAACTTCGGAAAAAAAACATGAATACATGTCTTGTTGGCGATGATGGATTACCTATGCCAAGAACATTTCAAGCATCAACAAGTTGATTTTAATAGTGTACCAGAATGGAGGTCTGGAAGGTAGGAAAAACATTTTAATTCACCGTTCCAGTAGTATGCTTTTGGAAATGATTGTCAGANTCTGGAAGGTAGGAAAAACATTTTAATTCACCGTTCCAGTAGTATGCTTTTGGAAATGATTGTCAGAATATATTAGGCTCAATCATGCACGATCACCGGCATGGCCCTTTAATGCAAGATGTCCACTGGCGTCATCTGTCTCCCCTCTAAACGTTTTCTGCAGGCGCCGCTGTTTCCAGCAGAAGCTCAGACAGGATTTCTCAGAGTTTCTTACTTAGCCTAGTTTCCATTAGAGGGCCAAACAGGGCTGACCCAGGCTAGCTGCACTTCACAGCTGTCTCTTTAGTCCCGTGTACAGTTCACATCGCCAAATTACAGATACTACTTCAGGTTGGGTTCATGTTGGTGTGGTGAACTTAGACTTGTGATGCATTTAAGGCCCGTCCGTATCGTGAGTAACCGTGATCAGATCCTGTGATGTTACTCGAGTGCAACTCAAATTGTTTAAATGCAACCAAAATGCCATGATATAAGATTTGATTTCCTTTGCTGATGCGTCAGAGTCTATTAACATGAAGTCTGCAGCTTTTTTTTTTTTTATAGCATCCACCGCTAACCTCAATGTCAAAGTCTGCACTTGGCTTCTTGGTGGAAAGCTTTTAATATGAAGCAACAGCAGGAAGTTCCAGTAATTGGAGCTGTGATAGCGTGACGGAACATTTCAAACTATTTCATGACTGCTGTGTGTTACATGAAAGTTACACAAATGTAGGAGTGAAGCTAATCTGTGAACCCCGCTGACCTTTGCTGTCAGAGCTCTAATCATGCTTCTGTTAAAATAAGAGGTGCAATGGTGTTTGAAAAAAAAAATCAATAATAGAAAAGAAATAGATGATAAAAATATGTTCAGCTCAAACACAACAAACAGCTGATTAGATTTTTGTCAGAAGCTGATGAGATGTCCTCGCAGCCATTCATTCATTCATTCATTCATTTTATTAGACTCGTGACCATATAAATGGTATGGAGTATAAACAATATATAACAATACATATAATAATACATATGAAGGCAGGCAGTACAAGTGAAAAAAGAAAACCAAAATCACTTAAACAAAATGAATAAAAAGGCACCAAGTTTACGGATTATTTTTGGATTGTCTGACTGCATAATACTTCAGCAAATAATTTTCTCTAGATTGCATTATTTCCATATTTGTGCATTAAAACAGTGCATGATATTCATTCCCCAACACGGTTGTCGTTGCATAATTTTTCTATTTTTCTTTTTTTCTATTTTTTTTTTTTTTTATATATATCTTCCACTAACCTTTGGAATTTTAGAACTGGCAAGTCTGAAGTCACAAATAGCTTTTTTCTGCCCCCTGTTTTGTTGCAATAAATACTTTTCAAACTTAAACTCTTCCTTAAATTCAACGTAAAGATCACAGCATGACGTCTGCTGTAGCTCACTAGAACATTTCTGCATAAACTGATCTAGTCTCTGTTCAACAGTTTTTTTTTTAAGCCAGTTAATTTTGTCACACTTCTGTGAAAACCAGAGATGAGAAAATCCACATTCATCTAAAATTTGCTTAACATAAGTCATCCATGCTGATATATAGACTCCTTTTCTGTGCAGTTCTAATAAACAGGTATACATCCTGTGACTAAGCTTATCTTCCATACTATTCAAAGATGACCAAGAAGACCAGATGACCTCATTTCCTGTAAACAGCGTCTTCACAGAGCAGAAAACACAACAAATTTAAATACGGTTAAGGTATGCGGGGACATAAAATCCAGGTGATACTTGTCATTGTGGTCATTTTTTTCCTCCCGTGATGCATCTAAAAGGAAAATTTGTGGGTTTTGTCCACAGTATAAGTTCAGACTGTTGAATCGCTGAATTGTGGCACTTTGACGTTTCTTTTAAGAAAAACTGCCTGAGCGTTCCTGACTGAATTTAATCAAAACCATAGCAAGGCTGCTGTCTGTCTGAAAATCAATACAATCCCACACACATGCGCACACACACACACATACACACACACACACACACACAGTGCACTGAGACATCAGGACATCTGATTGGTTAAAAGATGTTTGAAAAGCGTCTGTTGTAATGAAGGCGTCCTTCAGCATCATCAGTAATGACAGCAGATATAATGGTGACATGGATTTCAGGTTGGATATTATTAAATACACAAGTAATAGAAATCTTTCTCCTGAACATGAAATATAAAACCAGCACTGGTTTGTATCTCAGGATTCGGTTTTCAATACTTTATTCTCCACTCACTAAGGCTGCAAGACATTTGTGTGTTACGCTTCATGTGCACTTTGTGACCCTGCCGGGGGACTTTCTGGTTTTTTTCTGCTGCCTGCAGGTGGCGCTAATGTGCTAATAGCGCTATTATGTGAGAGACATGGCAGCAGAATGGAACAATAGATTTAAAAATGACAAATTTGCATTCTGTTGCAAATATTTGAGCCCAGTAAATACAATCTATATGCATGCTATTCACTATTTTCCAAAACATGCTGCTGACGCGATACATTCTAGAATTGTTTTTCCCACCTTCCAGTCTGCTATTGTTTCAGTTCATTCCAGCACACTATAAAAATTAACTTATAGAGGCTTGAAACGTGCTTGAGATAAGTAATCCATCACAGCAAACAAGACGCTGTTATTTAATTATTATTATTATTTATTTATTTTTTGTTAAAGTTACTTAATTTAACTGATCCAACAGAAGGAAATGTGTGTCTGCCAGGGAATATACTGTAGTCCCAAGAGAAGACAGCTTTTACCCAGAAATAAAAATGGCCGTGCCTTCTCCAATTGTGCATGGAATGATTAAGGGATTTGGCAAAATAACATGAAAACTAAAATGGAGTTTTATTTTATTTATTTATTTATTTATTTATTTATTTTGAAAATGGTTGACAGTAACATAATGTGTATGATGTGTATATTTATTGGGCTCAAACATGCAAAACTACTGGTGTGGTCCTTTAAGTCTACATCGGTCACCCCGACCGTGAAAGATAAACTTTTCTACATGATTATTCATAACACTTGTTTGCGGTTGAACCTTCTTCTTCCAAAAGTCTCCAAAATTATACAGTGTGAATTCAACATAAGTTGTGTTTATGTACGTGCACACTAATAAATATGTTAATAGGATATTCAGAATTTTAATGGGATTTCTGTTTTATTCCAAATTAACTAACATCATACGAATCATAAACTGGATAAAACACTGTGATAAAGCCGATAGGTCAGATTTTACTCTGAAATTATGCTGGCTGACGTTTGTCCTCATAAATGCTGAAATACAGATTCATTTAAAAGTCCTCATGGTTAATCTTTTAATAAGAGACTTTAAAAAATGTTTTTGTAATATTTACATTAAATGCGTCTTTTGTGCCATTTTCCAGTGAAGTTTGTTGTTGGACTTTGGATGCATTAACACGTTTTAGAGACAGAATCAGATGGGTGTGATCATCATCATGTTGTGTGTGTGTGTGTGCACGTGCGTCTCCTTTCTTTACACACTAGTCTACACACAAACTCATAATTTGTGGGAATCGAAGGATATTACAGCTTTTACACACTCTGACACACACTGATACACACTGCTTATCAGCAATTATCTGTTCATCAGTTTGAATGATTTATCACATCCTGTCTGTGTGTAATCAGATTAATGTAATCCCATTACATGTAATCCTTTCCATCACTCCTGCTGGCTATGAGTATGAACTCACAAGAAAACACGTGTGTGTCTGTTGTGTGTGTATATGTGTGTGTGAGTGATGGTTTCTTGAGCTCTTTACTGAGATCTGACTGTGGGAAGTTTTAATGTTTAACACCGTGTCTATCTATCTATCCATCCATCCATCCATCATCTATCTATCTATCTATCTATCTATCTATCTATCTATCTATCTATCTATCCATTCACGCTGTACTGAGTTCCTCTCATTAACCTGTTGGCCTCAAGGCTTTTAATAATACAAGAGGAACTAATTTTGAATTTGACACCAAAGATTGCTGCCCTTCGGCTTTACAAAATGCCTCCTCCATCAATTATTGAAGGAGCAAATCCAATATGGGAGGACAGGCCACAATGAAAGACCAACAGGGAGGGAGAATGAAAGATGCACTGATGAGGAAATAGATTGATAGACAGACAGGTAGAGGCCTAGACGGTTTGTTCACCTGTTTTCTCCATAAATCAGAATTATGATCAGGTTTACTGAAGCTGCAGTCATATTAAAACCACCTAAATTTCTGCAATTTGCAGATAAAAGCAGATTTAATGTGTCGATAAGGGGAAATAGCATCATGCAACCACGTTCCTTCGTTCATAAATGCCAGGAAGCGAGGAGGAGGAGCTAAACTTTATCGGTAAAGAGAGAAGTTCTGTGTGAGATAAAGTAAAAATAGTAAATGAGAGTTTCTGTGGATGTGGATATGCTCCCAGGCTGAGAGATTTTATTCTGAAAATCTGACTCAATAACGGTGACGTCACAGCACTTTGCTTTGACATTAGTTCTGAGATTAATAAACCATAATTTTGGGGGAAAGGACAGCATTTAAAAAAAAAAAAAGTCTTGAATTTCATACATTCCAGTTGCATGGTAGGAATTTACCTTTGTTGTTGGGATCCTGGAATCACTTGTGAGAAACTTCTAGAATCCCTTTGAGTAGCAACAGCAGAAATAAAGTTCCAAGCTCATTCAAAAACATATCTGTGATGATGCTTCCCAAAAGGTAATTATTTACTCTCAAACTCTGTAGAGATGTTTTCTCAAATTTACCCATATTTTCCCAAACCTAACCCCCCAGGAAGAGTTGTGAAACACTTGTGAGCAGGACAGGGAGAAAGCTGTGTGTGATCTGTATGGGACGGGTGCGTGAGTATGATGTGGTGCATGGATTACTAGTGCTAATACCAGGTGTTAGAGAGCAATCACCNCCCCCACCACACACACACACACACACACACACAAACATACACGTCACAGCCCGTCTCCAAGCACCTCAGCGCTCCATCAGCACACAGATAAGACAAACACAACACCCACGCACAACTGTGTGAGTCACCACACACACAAACACACACACATGCATGCACATATATGCACACCTGTAACCTCAAACAAATGAATTCAGATAGAAATGCATGTAGAAATCTTTGTCAACATATGTGCAAGAACACACACATCAGAATGCATTTACAGAGCTGGCTGGCTGCCTAAGCTGCTAATTACAGCTGTGTGTGTGTGTGTGTGTGTGTGTGTGTGTGTGAACTCTCACTCTCACCGACTGNAGCTGTGTGTGTGTGTGTGTGTGTGTGTGTGTGTGTGAACTCTCACTCTCACCGACTGAACAACCCAATATTAAACAGGAGAGAGAGAGAGAGAGAGAAAGAGAGAACCTCAGGGTAGTTCCTCCATAATCCATATTTAATGGCTTGTTATGTTACAGCTTGCGGTTTGTTCTGCTTGTGTTTTCATTAGGATGATTAAAGGGATATTTACAGATATTTACAGAACGCTTCTGTGTCTGTAAATAGCTTTTCTCTGTGTTTGAAGATGCTCCTCTACAGCCATTTGGTTTTGGTCTTCGTGCCCTTTTCTCAGTAATATTCAATCAAAAACAAATTTAAAGCCCTTTAACTGCAAAGTACTACAGAAAAACTACAGAGCAGTGTAGAGATCAGACTGTTTTCATACTTATTTCTGTGGATTACACAGAGGCCATGTAGTAATTAAAGTAAAATGATATAACTATATAACTACTTATGAAATGCTGATAGTTTTCATGAGAATACACACTGTTTAGAAGATCTTTTACTGCTTATTTTTCTCTGGATCAAAATGTGATTTATTAAAATCCTCCCTAAAAATGACATTTTCTCAGAGCAAACTTAAAGGTCCATACCGGACATTTTGCATGTTTATATTCAATTTTCATACACATAACGTTACTGACAATCATTTCCCAAAGCATACTTCAGGAATGGTGAATTAAAAATGTTTTTCCTACCTTCCAGACCTCCACTGGTTTCAGTTCATTCTGGTACGCTATTAAAATCAACTTGTTGATATTTGAAACATTCTTGGGATAGGTAATCCATCATTAAGAACAAGTATTCAGGTTTTTTGTAATTTTAGTGTTTAAGCGCAGCACAAAAAGCATGGAGTGAATGTATCTCTCCACCGGGGAATATAGTCCCAAAAGAAGACCTGCATTTATGGAAAAAGTTAAAGGACCGTGACTTCATAAGNCGGGGAATATAGTCCCAAAAGAAGACCTGCATTTATGGAAAAAGTTAAAGGACCGTGACTTCATAAGGCTGTGAAATTATTAGCAGGAGAAACATGGATTTTTAAGGTGGGTGTATCACTTGAATATTTGATTTTGAAATATTAAGAGATTTTGCAAAATATCAGGAAAGCTGAAATACGGGAAATGATTTATCCTTTGGGAAATGATTGTCAGTAACGTAACATGTATGAAAATTGAATATATTACTCTCAAACATGCATGATCACCGGTATGGTCCTTTAAATGATGTTCACACTGCAACCACAGTCCTTTTTCAAATTGATAATAAAAGCTAAAACTAAACTGACTTTTAGAATGACAGCATCAGCATCACTTCTAAGACATTTATTTAGTAAAGTTCAGTTAAATTGCAGAGATATGAATGATGTAATCAACTTATTGTTTCTACATTACAATAATACCTTTTATATACTTCAATAAATGTTATTGTTGAAATTTGCCTTGGATCACACCTGCAACACATCAGCTAAACATATTTTTATACAATCATTGACTTGCTGACAGAACAAAACCACAGAGAAAAAAATCGAGAAAATACGACCAGTTTGTTGTTGGATGTTTAGTTTAGGATAACTTTAAGGTTGTCGATGCTTCGTACATCCCAGGTTTCTCAGGTCCACAGGAAATGATTGATTTACATGTAACAAGATAAGAAGCTTGCATTACATGACTGATGATGCTTCATGGATGACGGCATTTTAGACATATATGCAGAATGTTCTACACAGTGAATTAATGCAGCATAATTAGGCTCTTCATGTGTT
>VXCM01004834.1:0-39389 GCA_014773175.1 Lucifuga dentata
TATAAACTTACAAGTACGCACTTTGTATTTAGAAACGGCCTATTTCTTCAACGCCACTGCTCTTCTTCTACTTGTGGAATTACGGCAGAACGCAAGCTGACAGGCCAAAAGTACGATCGATTGCAGAGCGATTTGATTGCCTATCCTTGGTATCCCGGATGTTCTACTTGAATTTTGCAGTCTGAATTTTTTCAAACTGAATTTTTTTAAACTGAATTTGAGCAATCTGAATATTGCATTTTGAATATACGCAACTTGAATTTTGAGATCTGAATTTGTGGCTTTAAATTCAGTGTTGATTTAAATTCAGATCTTTATGACCCTATTTCGGCTTCCATAGTTTAAGTAAGTACATAATATTTGAGTCTTGTTTTCTTGGCTGTTATAAAGTTAATTAAAAAAGCAACCGTCACTACATTAATGAAGGTCCTGGTGCACATCCTA
This sequence comes from Lucifuga dentata, assembly GCA_014773175.1. Lineage (NCBI taxonomy): Eukaryota > Metazoa > Chordata > Actinopteri > Ophidiiformes > Bythitidae > Lucifuga > Lucifuga dentata. The sequence continues at coordinate 445 of VXCM01004834.1, forward strand.
CACGTTGCTTGACACATTTACAGGGAAAACGTGCTTACAGGGAGAAAAGCTGAAAACAAATAATTCTTAGAAGAATTTAGGCACAAGCTATTTATTTGGCATGTTTACAAAAAAACTACTTACATTTCGTGTGTCCAAAATGGCCAGAATTTGATTATCAACACCTTTCTATAAATGGTCATTCAAATCCCTATATAACATTGTATGTAGCTGTTCATAGCCTATTACACAGTTTTTATGGAACAACATAATTAAAGGATAGGTTTCATCAGCGTTTGTGCTAATATACAGAGGCCACGCACATTACAAGCTGCTACTTTCTAACATAACATTTCACAACATTCAATGAACTAAACAGCAAAAGACAAAAATAATCTTACAAAGATCACTGAAGCTTACGTTTAACGTGGACGCATCATCAACTCAGAGGCAAAGCTTCAGCTACATCGTACATTCAAGCAAAAGCTGCCACGTGCAAATATGTAACCAGATCATCCAAAACACTGCAATAATAGGGTTTATGATGCAAAGTTCTTTGGACTAAGTCATACAGAGATGGAATAAACAAATATTTGGTCACTGAAGGATGCTCCATTTTCAGCGCAATACACTGCCTTGATTTAGTGTTTAATATTTATTAAATCTAATTAAACTCCTGAAGAAATTGCTCAGTAATAGAATCTCCTGCGCTCAGTCTGGGCTTTAAACACATCAGTCCCTCAACTGTGCACAGTTACAGTGGCATCAAGGCAAACTTTAACCTAAATTTTAAAGCACGAGGTGTAATTACTCTATATGAAACTCACATGCAGATAACCTGCTTTTCTATTGCTGAAATGTCAAATCAAAAATCGGTAGAGCTTCACATGCGGTGCTATTTATACCTCACTATCACCTCTGTTGAGAATATTTTGACTGAATAAAGATAATGTGGATTTTGATACTAGGACCGGCAGTCTGTTGAGTTTTAAAAGAAATTCGGAAGCTTAGAGGGATTGTTTACAGTCAAATTATAGGTGAAGCTGGTTGAAAACGGACATGAATGCTACAAATAGTTAATGCATCAGGGAGTCCTTGCCTTCAAGACTCTAAGCATATGTGCTGTGCCTTTACAGGGCAATATTGGAATTCCCTATAGATGACCAAACCCAAATCACCTACACAAATCACCCAAACCAAAATATTAAGGGCACCTCTCCTAATTCAGCCCAATAAATATACAAGACAACCATGTCGACCACTCTCTTCCATATAAAGTCTTAAGGTGTCTTATGCCAAGCAATTAGATTAGTGCAACTGACCTACTTCAAGAATGAACATTCTAATGCTGTGACTGTGGATTTAGATCAAGTCTGATAGATGTTTAGGCTCCATGTCATCTTGTCCCTTTGTATCTATCCACATGTGGCTGACAAAAACAAAGAAACTACATTAAATCTATTGGCAGGATGCAAAGCAATGCCTGAAGCCAACGACGGTTTACATAACTGATTGTATAGTCAATTGAGAAAAGAAACCCCTTGTCCCCTAAGGCCTCTTTTTTTTTTTTATTTGGTCCTGTCTGTGAAAAAGCAAACGTAAGTGCACTTTGAGGACAGAAGGAACACTTTCAAGACAACACAACAGAACGCACGTGATGACAGAGTGTGTTTGCTACTGAAATATAAGAGAATTTTTCTATTTTTCAGGTTATGGCCTCATCAACTAAACGAACCAAAAAGCAAATCCCTCCTTCATAACACCACAACACCAGAAACATTTCAAGAAAATGCTACACATTTCAAAATATTTAAACCCTAACACCTCAAAGCAAACTAAATGTACTTCATAACTTCATAACTCATAAACATAGAAGTCTTCTTTCAACATGGCTGAAAAGAAAGAATTCCACCAAAAGTATTATGTTTCATCGTTTTGACTCGATATATATATGTATTTTCTATAATATATCTATATAAAAAAGCTCTGATATAGATGTACGTCAAGCGTATTTGCCAGCACTGGTTCAGCTTCCTCCTCATTTCTCCGCATGAGGATGTGGAGGACCACTCACTGAGAATATTATCTGGTTCTGTTAAACAGGATGAAGATGATGGACGCTGAATCCAAGAGGTGAAACACAGTGACTCAGGAACTGTAGTGATCCTGAAAAAGCAACACACACACACACAACAGTAAGAATTTATTTTTGTGAAACCAGACGTGTGTGTACTCTCAGTTCATTGAACGTTGACTGACCTGAATTGAGCTGACTACACCGCTGGCCATGACGGAGAGTTTTCCTGCTACTGAACGCACCCCGAGTTTGAGCTGGGACATGTCCGGAGCGCTGGGCAGCATGTTGCTCAGATGGTATGAACTCGCTGCCAACACAAGACAGAGAGACAAAAAAAAAACCCACAAACCACACAGGAGATTATCCCATTACATCTTTCATAAAGAAGTCAAACAACAGTTAAAACATAACCTGAATTATTTTTGCACATTCCTCATTTCCTTACTGGTCTTTTTCTTTGGATCATCAAAAAGGTCTGCTGAGCTTACGGCGGCACTCCCGGCAAATCTTTCCAGTTGTGTTCTGGCCTCGTACTGAGCAAAAGAATTTTAAGAAGAAAAAGAACTGTAAGTAACATCGACTGTTCCATTGAACGGTGTGACAATTCCAATGAGAAGGTAAATTTGTGCTATCATAATGATAAAAATTGGAAAGGCCAGCAGCTGTTACACAAATCAAAGAAAATAAATGAACAAGAATCCAGGTTGACCATCTATTGTCTAATTAAAATTTATACAAATCAACTCTAATAATGTATAATAGACTTCATACAATATGTGCAATGATGTGATTTCTAGCTGTTGCCAAAGAACAGGATGCACGCTGCATGAACGTGTACCTCAGAGTTGTCTTGTTTGCCAAAGTACATTTCAGAGGAAATGGCTTTGACGTCACCTCCAAACTTTTTCTGAGCTTCTCCCGTGTCTGAGAACAGGACTGGTTCTGGTTTCCTCCTGGCTGTGGGCCTGATAATAGATCATGATTAGAAAAGGAAACAAACATGATGTCATAAAGGACCATACCACCCATTTTGCATGTTTAAGCCTAATATATTCAATTTTCATACATGTAAGGTTACTGACAAACATTTCCCAAAGCATACTACTGGAACGGTGAACTAAAACATTTTTTTCCTACCTTCCAGACCACCATTGGTTTCAGTTCATTCTGGTACGCTATTAAAATCAACGGGTTGATACTTGAAACATTTCTGGGATAGGTAATTCATCATCGTGAACAAGATGTGTCGTTTAAGTGCAATAAAAAGCACAGAGTGAATGTATGTCTCCACCGGGGACTATAGTCCCAAAAGAAGACCTGCGTTTATGGAAAAATTTTAACGACCATGACTTCTTAAGGCTGCATAACTATTAGCAGGAGAAACATCGATTTTTAAGGTGGATGTATCGCTTGAATATTTGATTTTGAAAAATTTTTAATATGTTTCTGTCCTTTTAGTGAAGAGTTTCTGTGTTTTTGTTGTTGTCTTTTTTGTGTGTAATGATTTTGCAGATGTTCAGGAAAGCTGAAATAGTAGTAATAAAAAGTTTTATCCTTTGAGAAATAATTGTCAGTAACGTTACATGTATGAAAATTTAATATATTAGGCTCAAACATGCAAAATGGGTGGTATGGTCCTTTAAGAATTAAACAAATAACTACATATTCAAAAAGCACACTTGGATTTTAATCATCAAGGTTTGACTTTATGGCTTTAGCTCTGCTTTTATCCAAAGAGAACACTAATCATACTAACCTACCATCTATTTTAATAACCACATATGTAAACAGGGACTGGATGTAGATAAATAAGAACACACTCTTCTTCTTCTTCTTTTCCTTTCGGCTTTCCCTTCAGGGGTCACCACAGCGAATCATCTGCCTCCATCTAACCCTACCCTCTGCCTCCTCTTCTCTCACACCAACTAACTTCATGTCCTCTTTCACTACATCCATAAATCTCCTCTTTGGTCTTCCTCTAGGCCTCCTGCCTGGCAGTTCCAACCTCAGCATCCTTCTACCGATATGTTCACTATCCCTCCTCTGTACATGTCCAAACCATCTCAGTCTGGCCTCTCTGACTTTATCTCCAAAACATCTAACATGCGCTGTCCCTCTGATGTACTCGTTCCTGATCCTATCCATCCTCGTCACTCCCAAAGAGAACCTCAGCATTTTAGTCTCTGCTACCTCTAGCTCTGCCTCCTGTCTTTTCCTCAGTGCCACTGTCTCTAAGCCATACAACATCGCTGGTCTCACCACCGTTTTGTACACCTTTCCTTTCATTCTTGCCGAGACTCTTTTGTCACACATCACACCTGACACTTTTCTCCACCCATTCCAACCTGCTTGCACACGTTTCTTCACCTCTTTTCCACACAGAAGAACACACTCTTCTACCTGTCATTAAGTGAAGACAGAGTGTAGAAGTCAGGTTCTGGCTTCTTGCTCTCCTTCAGCCAGTCTTGTCCTTCACCTCCATCATTCCACCGGGAGGAGAAATTATCTGAGGTTTCTGTTTGATCATCAAATTGAGATGAAATCCTATAAACACAGAAGCACAAAATATATATATATATATATCATATGTGTTAACATCATTCTCACAGAGCAGGTGCTGTAATGTGTGTGTGAATAAACTCGGCATCATTAACAGTGTGAAAAAATGAACTCTGAATCGCCTTTTTTTTTATCCAACCTCGAGCTGAAGGAGCCTTCATCGTCCTCTTCGTCGATAAACCGCCGTGCTTTGGCAGTCTTGGCCCCCACCGGAGTCTCCTGCTGGATTATGTGCATGTCTGAAGTCATTGAATGAGACACTCCACTAAGGGGAGAGAAGAGGAAGGAGTGTTAATGAGAGGAAGAGGAAGAGATACAGCAAAACAGAACATCCATAATCAGCTTTTTAGCTCATCCTCATCATACCTCTTGATGCCAAGACCCATGCCCAGTCTCTCAGCTTGCTCCTTCTTCTTCCCTCCCAGCCCCTTCAACTTCTGCTCCTCTATTTTCCTATGTTGCTCAAGATCTTTATAGGCCAGACGCAGGGACGGGCTGCTGAGAGCGGGAGGAAAGCCGGTGAATTAAAACAGTTATGAAAAGATCAAGAATACAGGACCTCAAAGGTGAGCCAACTGTCACAGCTAGGTCATGTAATGATTTTGGAGCCTGCAGAGAGGGGAAAAAAAACAAAAAAAACAAACTCAGAATGAAACTGATAGGCTATCAGCTCTTGTGGATATTTTGTATCTGATTCTGGCCTCTGACTTCCTTATGGGGGTTGAACAACTCTCTTTATCACAGTAAAGAGTTACAAAATTCAATGTAACATCGATCATCACACAAAAAAGACAACAACGAAAACACAGAAACCCTTCACTAAAAGGACAGAAACATTAAAAATGACAGAGAAAGGTTAAATAAGCATTCTGATTTTGAAAGGAAGAAAACTCACATAGATTCATCAGGCTGAATCTTGATGGTGAGAGCAGCATTTTCTTCTTTTTCTCTGATTCTGTCTGCAGCTTGAGCCTTTTTCTCCAACGCTGAGAAACTCTGGCTGCTAACCTTTTGAGCTCCCAGACCTCCTTTTTTAGATCCCAGCTAGGAAACACACAAACACATGCCATTTTACAAAATACATTCAGTCTGCACGTACACACCATGACATAACATGTTTTGTCAAACCACAAATACGAACACAGCCATATAATTAGTGTACTGCGTTCATACAGTTTTCTTGGCACCAGCTGGCTTCTTCTTGAGAAGAGATAAGGGCTCTGTAGAAGGTGAAGGACATTAAAGTTACATCTCCCACAATTTAGTCAGAATTCTGATAGAAAAACAAGATATTTAAATTACTGAAACAACACATGAGGTGATGGAGATGTAGTTTTATATAAATCTTGTCAGACCTGGGTTTCCTTTTGGAGAAACACTCAACATTTCCACATTAGGACCCTCCTCTGGATTACCTGACAAGAATGAACATATGATGAATTGGATTGCCGACTTTGCAAAGAAAACTATTTAGCGGGACTCTATTTTTGTTTTGTGGTCTGTCTAGGTGTTATGTTGTTCAGGAGAAGCACTGGATACCATTTTTATCGGCATCTTTTTCCAGGGTTGCTGAAGTGGAGGAGCCGAGATTCATTTGGGCCAGATTTTCAGGAACATCCTAGTTAGTACATATAATACATATGATGAAACAAGCATCCCTACTCAATAAGTATATTAATATATACAAGTAATATGTGGATAAATTCACAACCATGCAAGCTAGCCATACCTGTGTGTGCAGGCTGAAGAAATCCACCTGGTTGTCATCGGGTGATGCTGGGGAGAGAGGAACCTGGCTATCAAGCCATAACTGTACAGAGGAAGATAAGCAAATTATATAGTGCAATCTGTGTACTTACAGATACAGTTTAAGCAAAAGCATGATGACCAATGAGCTATACATGAAGCCAAATCCTGTTTAACCTGTTGGCCATGTGGACTCAAAGTGCACTTTCTTCAGTATAAATAAATCGAATCAGTAGCAGGATATTTTAGGCATTAAACCAACATGTCTGCAGTACCTCGGTGCCATGACGTCTGGTGGCTTGTGTGGCTAAAGTCTTGATCTTGTCTCGATACAGCTGGGCAGCTCGGCTGTTGTACTTGGCATTGGCAGCACTGGATGTGCAGCCATGCTGGTTGAAAAATGCAATCTGCCACAGGAAGGCCAATACAGATACAAAATTCAAATAATCTGCAGATAACCCATGCCATGTGTGTGTGTGCAATGTAACATCGAATGTACTGATATTTGGAAGTACTCACCGCACTGGCATTGCCTCCCACTTGCATACATCTTAGCTGAAACCATGACCAGTTAGAATCCAGCTCAGTGGACCTGTGTAACACTCAGCATTAGGATTTGAACAAAACAGGAATTGTTATGCAAAATATGCAGTCTGACCGTTTCAGTTCTTAAATAACACCTCTCTCTACCTGATAAAGGACAGGTGCACCCCCAGGGACCTGTGTGTCCCAGAGCAGTCTATACAGAGAAACACACCATAGGTGATGCTGGCCCAACTAGGGTTTTTGACTGAACAGTCAAAGCAAACCTAGAGGAAAGAGAACACAGGGGGCTTATAATTAAGCTTTGCTTCAAACATAAAGATATCATATGACAGCAAAGACCCTGAAGCTGTTATCTACAAATCCTTTCCTCAGTCATGTTTAGCAAGTCTAAAATCAATAAAGATGTGTAAGAAATCAATATGAAGAATGACTGCCAGCATAAAGATGCAACATCGTAACCATGTGACATAAAAACTCATATAATTCAGTAAACTTAACATGTTGCCATTGAAATTCGAGGTAATCACTAGCCTACATTCAAACAGCTGTTAGTGAAGTTTATTCAGTTCAAATTAAATTAACTAGTAAAGGCCCACATGAATATCAGAAAGTATATTTCCTTCATCGTCACCTCAGGTATATTCAAAGTGAGCTAAATGACTCGACAACAGTTAAAGTAAATATAAACGAAGCTTAAACAAACGAGACTAGCCGACAGCTGTCAAACTAACTGCCTAGCTAGGCTGTCAGCTAGTTGGCTATGCCTCCTTAAAGCTAGCTAAGTTCCAAGATTTTCACCTGGTTCTGTTCTTGTAAATATTAAAGATTAAAAATCTTTAATACAAGCAATCACCTTTTCAATATAACTGTTGTCAAATATTTTAAAGATAAAAGTGGTAAGTTAGCGTTCCCGTCTTTCAAAGTGCGACGTGTCAAGTATTAAGTTCAGGTTACTTCCTTGTTGCAGAAAAGATACAATCTCCGTTGTAAACTCTCACCTTATTCGTAGGAATGGAGCGAAGCCGTTTAAAAATGGAAGAAATGTCGTACTTGCTGGGCTCTGCCATTTTTCTATCTGTTGGTAACAGCTGATGGTTAAAGCAGGAAAAACAGCGCTGTTTTTCCTCATTAATAACTCAGATACGACACGTCAGTAGGGCAACATCATGGTCGGACTCTGATTGGCTAAAGATAACACGTGGTTATGTTTTTGTAGCAAGGTCTTGTGGGAAATGTAGGTTAGCTTTACATTGTAGCTAACCAGCTAATTTTACACATGAAAGTGGGTGAGGTTTATCGAAGTAACAGTGTAAAAATACTTAATTACAATTAAAATAATTAATTTGACATTTTACTTAAGTACCAACAGAAAAAGGAGAAAATGATTATCCTCTTTGTGGAAAATGGCACTGTAAGCATTAAACCCAGCTAATAAACTGAACTTGAAAGCAGCATTTTCTTGTAAGACTCCAGCTGTTCAAGGTGATGCAAAGTTTATTAATAACTTATTTTATAGATTGCTGGGAAATATAATTGTAGGAAGTGAAGTAAAATTTTTAACTTTGACATGTCTAATCATTACACCTGCCAGTTACATTAGTAAAATCAAAACTAGATCATCAAAAGTAGAATGAATGAAATGAATTTGCTTAAAAAAAAAAGAAGACATTTAATCCAAGAGAACTGTACAAAATAAAAAACAAATTGTTATATTCAAGCCTCAATGTATGTAAAATTAGAGATCTTAGGCCTTTTTCACATTCAGTAGTTACCAAGTCTTAGAATAAATTAAAATTATTTTAAAACATTTGTAAACCAAAAATGTCTTTTCTCTAACTCTGCTACCTATATTGATTATGGACAAGACAAAAACTATTTCCATTAAACTCATTTATTATGTTGTGGGACAACATTTACAAACTGGTGTGCAAGTATAGCTGTTGCCGTGTTTGGAAGACAGCGTGCCCTGAAAACATGACAAAACATCTCCTTCACTATTTAACAGATAAATGAATTCATCTTCCTCTCCCGCTGCAGTGAAAGGCATCAAACAGCACAATGAATAGATCTGGAGATTAAACATGAAAGAGCCTGCAATACAACTCCCCAACAGGATCAAAAAATACATGTTAAGGTTATGAAAAACGGAATATCAACTCATGTCATAGCTTCTAAGTGAAAGTTTTTGATAAACAGCTCTTACCAATTCTCATGTCCCCATGAAGGCGGGGTGGGGGATCATATTTACAAATATAACAAAATAATAGATTCAAGGGACGTAAAACATTCAATTATTGTACAAACTGATTCTCAATCACAGCATTCTAACAAGAGAAAAAAGCACTTGCGGCATCATAAATTAACAGGCTTCGATTTCCAACAAAATATCATCTGATTTTAATGCTTAATTTGCTGTAATATGTTTATTTATGCTATTTACATGTGGGTATAAACAACACAGACCTATGAATTCTCATACTCGGCTGTGGTTTTGTTGCTGAGCAGTAACGTATTTCAATAAGGAAATAAAGTTCTCCCATAATTTTGCATTTCATAACATGAGTAAAAAACACAGAACTTCAAGTGTGATAACCTTTTTGAGAAACTTTTCAGTGTTGAAGAAATGGTCAGAAAAATTTAAAGTAATAATGACAAGGATTACAATTTATAACGACCAGGGAGAGCTCTGTGTGAGAGGCTTGAGAATATTTGATGTTCTAAGAGATAAGTGGACAATAATCAGTAAGTAAGCAAATACAATCAGTGAGTATACATTCAACTGCAGTGACTAGAGGCCCATCAGTCAACAGATGAACTAAATGAATAAGTTAGGATAAGGCTCTACTGGTCTGTCACTCCTTCTAAAATAGCCAGAACAGTTATGAACTAAATGGAAAGAGAAAATAATGAAAGGAATGGTGGCACAATGTAATTACTAGTTTAAAATCAAGTCAAATCAAAAGTTATAACCCCCCCCCAAAAAAAAAAAAAAAAAAAAAAAAAACAATTTATGGACTGGATTGTTTATAACTTCAGAAATTATTTCATACAACAAATAGCTAATTAAGGTATAAAGAGAATCATCTCCCTTAATGAATCCACAGTGGCTTACATATTAAGGCTGCATGGATCATGTAACATCGCAAGATGATCTGTCAAACTGTCATCCCAGTGTTTCTTTAAACAATATATAAATTCACACATAACTTTCATTGAGTCTAATATACACTAATAGTTCTTTTTTTTGTTTTTTTGTTTTTTGTTGTAACAGCATAATGGGATTCTAAGACATCTGTGGCTCTGAACACATAACTTATTTTAGATTGACATTAATTCTTAATTCTTCCCCACCTAGAAACATGTGGAAGTGTTGCATTTAGGGCATACCGAATGTGGTTCATTTCCACTTTTGTACTTAGCTTCTACAAAGGTCGATCTGTAGCAAGCAACAACTCAAATGGTCCTTTAATAATTATCAGCAACTTCTCCCATCTGTCCTTTTCCCACTCCAGTCTTTCCCAGAAGGGTCGATGGGTAGAAAAGTCTTGAAAATGAGGCTGAGCATTCCCCATTTTCAGTCACACTGTCATTTATTAACACCCCACTTTCTTCTTCTTTCTTCACAATTATTCATCTGTTAGATTTCTTACTGGATGTCTTCCACGTAGTTAGCAGGATAGAGGCCTATTTGTCCATCCTTGAGCCGACCTTTGCACCAGCCCTGATCATCTTCTTCACCAATCTTGGTGAGCTCATCCCCTACAGAAACGAGAAGAAAGGGAGGGAATATATTTTTGTATTACAGAAAACTACAGGGATTTATGGTGGATTGGCGTTCAGAATCTCCAAGGCAGGAAATACTAAAGTCTGAAACTGAAAATCTGAATTCTATGATTCCCAGGTACCTGCTTTGAAACTCAGCTCATCCTGCTCCTGTCCTTCGTAGTCATACAGGGCTCGGACAGGCACAGACAACACAGGAGATGCTGGCTCATCCTCAAATGGATTCCCATCACCGTTGGTGGAGAAAGGGTTTGCGCCTGTTTCTTCGTCTGACCAATCTGGAGTCTTCTCCATACTGCTTGCACTGGATAAACAAAGGAAACAGTCACTTCAAGAAGACATGATGTGTTTTCTCATACTACTCAGGGCCTTATACACCAACGGGACAATCCAGCATGCCAGGCGAAAGCAAGACCAAAAGTTTAAAGTAAGAGAAGCAAGAGAAATAAATAAAACACCAAGTACAGTCAGAACAGACAAAAAGCACAAATGCACCTTTAAATCTATGACAAGTTTTTGATTTATGTTGCAAACAAAGTCCTTCCAGTTCAGTGTAAATGAGTGGAGAACATGCTGCAAGCAAAGCATTCAGCTCAGGCAACATGACCAATGAATTCACTTTGACACACTCCAAGATCAAGAGATTCAAGGCAATGCAGCAAAAAAACATAACACAAACTTATGGAAATACACAAGAAAAATATGACGACACGAGACCAAGCCAGACTGATCAGTGCTGTGAATACACGATTGGAGTTTAGCCTGAATGGCCAGCAGAGGGAGCCAAACACACGCAAATGAGACCTTGCCTCACACAGAGAAGTTCGAAACCAGCAAACGCATAATGATTTACAGTCAGACCTGTTCACAGAAAGACAAATGTTTACATTGTAGTGTAAAATGACTGAATTTATGCCAACAATGAAACAGAATAAATTGGAATTACTGGTATTTTTGGGTAAGTTCAGAGTTCTTTGGAAACTGTTCAGCCAATCAAATATCTGAAACTGTTAGAACTGATATAAATTGAATACTGTATGTTTTACATGTATAAGTCTGTCAGACAGGACTGATTGTAGCACAGAAACAAATTTGAAATTCCACAATAGTGAGTGTGCACTTATATGAATGACATTTGTAAGACATGGCACTTCTAAGAGTAAAAGATAGACACACATGGCTTTGTGTGCAATGCCATTCCTGTGACCATGCAGAGCAACACACTGAGCTGCCACCTGATAAAAGAAGGAGGGTTAAAAGGAGGAAAGCAGGGAGGAGAGACAAGGAGGAGGGAGCAAAGTAACATAAAAGACCAAATATCAGGATCACGAGAGAGAGAGAGAGAGAGAATAAATGGCGAGATTTAAAAAAAAAAAAAAAAANTAAAAAAAAAAAAAAAAGTCAAAGATAAGTGGGAAGGTTCAGAGGAGGTTGGAGCTTTTCTCTTGTTCACCAACATTTTTATTTCCTCTTTATTCACACTGATGTGGTTGACTGTGTTCTGCTGCTCCACGGCCATCTCCTCCTCCTCCTCCTCCTCCTCCTCCTGCTGTTCCTCCTCCTCCTCTTCAAAGGGGTTTGAGCCTACCGGCGCTGTTTCAGTGGGCACGGTCAGACTGACACCATGGGACACAATGAGAGATACATTGTTGACATGCACATACACATACACACACCCGTGTGCTTGTTACACACGACCAAATTTGCACAGAAGCGGGGGAAATATGTCTATTAAAAAGTGTTAGATGCTTCTCTGCTGTGATGTCACTTTGTAATAGGTGTATATTGTGACACATTAGACATGAAATTATGACGTACAGCATGTGTTGAAATATTTAATCATGGTTGCGGTTTTGTTTCAGACTGTATGACAACACAGTTACAATGGTTGATGCTGACAAGATGTTACTATTAGTCAACAGAATAAACAGATATGCGACTAAGACAACAATAATACAACTCAGTTTACACTGAAACACTTCCACCATGAGCCATGCTCATTATAAATTACAATAAATACATCATCCTGTGGATTAAAGCTTTAACAACATCAATGAGAGCAGATAAATACTGATTTCAGCTCTGGATTGCGTCGGTGCGGAAAGTCACGAAGCCAAACACTTCAAGCAGCTTTACTTCCTACTATTGTGACTTTCTGTATCACAGATCAAAAAGTGAGATGACCCTCCACCTGTATCAGAGAAAACAAAGTGTTTCTACTGTCTGTTTACAGAACTATTAGACCCCGAACAGCAGCAGCTATCAGCTGGGAGAGTGAAACAGTAATGTCAACGCCTTTGTGTACATAGTCACGCTACGCTCTCTAAAATAATCCCTAAGTGTTATCAGACCAAACACTTCTCCAGTGGGAGTCTGGCATAATGTAACTTTAGATGGCAACAGTCAACAAACAAACCTTACTTTAATAACTATGAAGTTAAGTATTCAGACATGTACACATTATTATACTCTCTACACTCTCATCCAGTGGGTTATTATCCAAATCATGTTTACTCAACATGCAGGCAACTTGGCTGACAGAAGAAGAACCAAAAGGGCATAATGAATAAAAGATATGCTGAGAGGAATGAAGACTGAAGTCAGGTCTCAATAAATATGTACTTCAATGTATAACATGACATAAACTACAGTTTTGGTTGGCTGAGACCCAAAATGAAGTTGGTTCACATTTACTCTTACATAGTACAATCCTCCAGTCACTCTTCACTCTTCTTTAGTGTTAACAATCTATCTGTTTGTGCTGGTAGAAAGCAGCAGTTCTGACAGAGACTCAGGTTCAGAGGTTAAATGCTTTCCATGCCTGACATTCCTCATGTCGACTCCTCTAAATGCACCTCTGGTGATTGGATGAATGCTGCTTACAGACTTCCTACTGACGTCTAGATATGAGCAGGTAGCAGGTGTTGCACAAAAAAAAACCTTATTGCAGAACAGCACCGGAAGATTAAAGATGACTGAAAATTTAAGGCCGAGTGCTTTTAACAACTACCAACACAAAGACCAAGGAAAAAAAAAAAATCACAGTCGACCCTCAACTTCAAAATACGCACATATAATTCAATATACTTGACCACACAGGCAACAGGTTTTTTAAAAAAAAAATTAGTACTAAACTACAGCTTGCAATTTTTCATCTTTGCACTGACTGTACGATGCTTTTTTTTTAAAATGATGCAGACATACAAAGACTTTCTTAAGGAGTCTTTTAATTTTGTTTATTGCTTTTCCCATGCACCATTGCTATGTCCTTGGTGCTGCTGCCACAACATCTGAGACAAACTTCCCCACGGGGACAAAAGCTCTTATCTTATCTTGATTTATAAAAATGACACCATGTTGTTCATACTGCCAAGCAAACACTGAGCAGCTCTAATCGTTGACAGCAAAGTCAAATTCCATCAGATGTCATTAGCTTGGAATGCAATTAAAATGAGATCTATATTGGAAGGACTCCAGGCTCCAATAATTTATCTGTTTGCAATTAAGGTATATATATATATAAAAAAGCTTTTAACTTTTGTTTTTGTTAGTTCAGGTGTCCCACTTGAGCACAAATCATGCTTTCTTTGAACTTTTCATTGCCGGTACATGCTACTTGGTGTGTGAGAGCAATATTTCCACATTACTTCTGGCACGTTCAACTATGCACCAGCAGTCTCAAGTCTCCCGGTGATGACGCTTTCTCAACAATCTGTGACAAAATGTTTACCGTTGCCATGGGCAACAGCAACGGAACATAAGACGTCAATCTGGGAGCTTCCCTAATGGAATGTTTACAAGGATTGCTTCACAGGAGTCACACACAATGTGCAGTCAACTGGATTATCACGTGAGAAATTTGGATTAGGAAGAAGTGTGTGTGTGTGTGTGTTAGAGAGAGGTCAGCGTATGAGTGATCAAATATCTACCTGCTGGTCTTGGCAGGCTGCATAGACTGTTCTGACCCAGTTTGACTGATGCCCTTCAGTGTCACGCTGTCTGATGGCTTCTTCTTTTCTCGTCTGCTGAGTGTCCTGTTCAGGTCTATGGACCAGTCCTGGTGAACACACACACACACACACACACACACATCCAAAGATCAAAGCNAGGTCTATGGACCAGTCCTGGTGAACACACACACACACACACACACACACATCCAAAGATCAAAGCCAAATACAGCACCACTGACTGTAAGCTTGCTGGTTGGCCAGCTGAGTGATTGAGTATTCAGCTGGATTTAAAAACATCCCTTCACAGGTAGTAGCGGAAGAACACACCACAGGCATGTACACGGCAACACACACACTTCAACAGAGAACCATGAACCATCATGAACCATTTGCAATCTCTGACACCAACTCTGAAGTAGCAGTCTTAATCTGTACTGTACGTGATGTCTATTTACTGTATACGGGCTTGTATGAGCCAAATAAAATAAAAGAAGCAGCCATGTACAGCATCCATCACCTGCTGAAAGAAACAGCACCAAGGAATCCACCAGAGGCAAAGGAGAGATCCGATCCCACGCCAGCAACACACTCACAGTTTCAAGAAAGTCTTTCTATGTCCATATAAAGCTATTCATAGTTTGCATACAAGTCAAACTAGGGCTCTCATGATATCAGATTTTCACTCCACGATTATCGTGGCCAAAAATATTGCGAAAACCGCATTATCGCGATATCTATAGAAAATCTGGAAAAAAAAAATCATAATGCTATCAAATTCATCTTATTGAAATCATTCTGATTAGAGATTCCACCTTAACTGTTGACATGGACGCTAAATAAAGTGATCTGATAAGATGTGCGTTTACTTGCCCCAAAGCATTTCATCACAATACAACTTTTTTGACGTGCAAAGTTCCGCCCGCTGTGAAGCGTCTAATCTGCCTGTGTTGTGCCGAGAATTGTCCACGAATGGGGATAATGGATCATACCCAAGACAATATTTATCCCTTTGAATAACTTTTATCAGACAGTGATTATGGCACTTCTTAGAGGCAATAACAATAATACCTACAGTAAGTCTATTGGGCAGCAGCGATTCAGTCCTCCACTCTTATTTATTTCTCCCGTTATTTCTTTCTCACTCCTGAGGAGCCTGAATGTACCAAACTCACCCTGTCACACAAAAATAACCCCAAATATGCTGTTAACGCGATTTCATTCCTTCATTCTCAGAAAATTATTTACAGCAGGGACAGGCTAATTTAGTTTTAACAACACAACAAAGACCTTAATCTAACATTTCCTGTTTCAGGACTAGCAAACTAACTGCTACTTACTCTCTCTATCTTGGTGAAATCTGCAGGATGATGGAGGTGAAGGTAGGTGAACAGGTTGGAGGTTCCTGTCGATCGGCATTTCCTGCACCCTGTCTTTTTTACAGAATCCAAATAACTCCCACACTGGTCAGCTAACGTTTGTCGGGTTACGATAGTGTCTCGCTCTCGTCTTCCTCTGCCCTGACATGATTTTGCGCGGCAGGTGTATGAGCTAGCTAGCTGCGTCTCGTATGTGAGAGAGACAGAGTGAGAACTGAAAGAAACAGAAATGATTTAAGAGGCGCTGGATGATTTACATGATATTATCATATGTGTATTATTAACACGATATCAATATTTCATTTTTTAATCTCACGGTTATCGCCAATACCGGTATATCGCAACACCCCTAATTCAAACCATTAATACAGTGTCTCATTTTCTCAGACATGGCTAATTTTATTCTTTTTTTTTTTTGATGTATGAGTGAACTATACACATCTAGCATGANTTTTCTCAGACATGGCTAATTTTATTCTTTTTTTTTTTGATGTATGAGTGAACTATACACATCTAGCATGACAGCAGTACATCATTCTTGTGATGGAGCTAGATGTTTATAATGAACACAACTCAGACAGCTGCCTTCATGTCCCCCTTCCATACAGATGATATATGACACTGCTAACTGTGACCTCCGAGCTTTCCCAAGTGCTCCTCTGACCCTTCTGATCTATCAGACCAATCAGCTCTCAGAGATCAAAAGGTGTATCAGCTGGCTAATGACCTGCGAGGCTCAGTGACACTGCAGGGCCATCGTGTGACGTACTGCAAGGCGAACATGAACTGGAATGATGGCGGGGCGGGGGGGGGGNGGGGGGGGGGTCACAGAGTAGTCAGAGGTCAAAGGTTAGAAAGAACAGAGAGTCAGAGTTGCATTACATGTGGCATTCAGTTATTCTAAGAAGTCCTGCATCCAGGTAAAGGTATATAAACTCAGGGAAAGAGAAGGCACACATCTGCATGAACACACCATGGCAGAACAGGCACTGAGGACAGGCATGGTGTCTTGGTTGTTAATAATCTTGAAATATTTAGGGGCTACTTGAATAAAATATGAAACAATCTCCTCAATCACACACACACAAATGGAAGAAGTAAGGAGTGAGAGCGTTGTTAGTTGGAAATAAAGGCCCTCCCCCCATGGCTGCTGTGAAAGAGCAGCCCTCCCATACAGAACTCACTACAACGGACCATCTCGAGCGAGGATGGGACCAGTCCAAATTCTGTCAAACAGGGGAAAAGGGAAGCAGGGGTACATCAGGAGTTAGTGCAGACAAGACAGTCAAATCCTACACATGTAAAAATGACACCTGAAGCTGTCAAAATGAGGTGTTTACATGTCAGTTATTGCGTGCTGTGTTGTTTTTGAAAGTTACAGTGTTTGTCACAGTAAACAACACACTGTAATGAGAAATGGCTGCCGACCACGGGTTCAAAGTAATCTTTTATACTCCTGTGTTGTGCTTTTTCAAAAACTGCTGTATATACTCGAGTATAAGCCAAGTTTTTATTTCCAAATATCACAAAGTAAACCAGGGGGTCAGCTTATACACCAGAAATTCAAAGTTGATCCGGAGAACGAAATTTTCAGGGGTGGAAATATTACCCATTACCACTGCCCATGGAAAATAGTTAATCATACCTTAGAATGAGATATTTCCTGACAAAACATCTTATCCAGCACATTTTGCAGCAGCCAGTNCATACCTTAGAATGAGATATTTCCTGACAAAACATCTTATCCAGCACATTTTGCAGCAGCCAGTAAACACTGTTGTGATTGTGAATTACGGTAATCAGCTGCTGAAATAAAGATCATGTTTACCGGTACCAGTACATGGATTATTTTCAGAAAATTGCAGGAATACTGTGACAATACCCAGAAAAACAGGTAATTTGCTAAACAAATAAATTAATGCAACAACATCAGGGGGTCGGCTTACATACGGGTTTCTTTAAAAATCTAAATTTGCGGGTCAAAATCAGGTGGTCGGCTTATACTCGAATATATAGTTGCAGAAACCAAGAGGTTTTCAGATGAAGAAAAAAATTGCAGTCATAATGGAAGTGGAACAGCTACATCTGCGAGCTCACCCCACAAAACTATAAATTGTGGAACTGCAGACACGTGCGGCTTTTCTCTCTCATTTCCTCTTTTTCTTAGTTCACCTCCTGTTGGCAGGATGACACAAACATCATTGATCCCACTGCCACTTTTTGACTGTGGGCAGATTTACTTACATCCCTGATGCCAAACCGCACAGCTCAAGGACAAAAATGAAACTGGGTTATAACTTATGTTTGGGCAGCGTGTTACACGGTGATAAGCTCTGTCAATATGTCTGCGTAAATTTTCCTCAGACATTCTCAGCACCACTTATTTTCCCCATTTCTCTTATCCACTTGAGATGGTAGTCACATTCAGGGCTGGACCTGTGTGTGTGTGTGTGTGTGTGTGTTTGGGAATGTGTGACAAAACTTCTGAGAACCCCTCTGAATGGTCCACATTTAACTTTCCTTTTATTTCTCTCTCCTGATCTATTTCTGTTCATTTGAGCTGCGGTACCTCGAACTGGGGCCAGTTCATTGGCATGCCAGGGCCGTGATTGGACCGGAAATATTTCAGGTCCTCTTCAGCATCAGTGGCAGAGATTGTGTCTTCCAGTGTGTGGTAGATTGTCTGGAATCTGCAAAGACAAACGTGTGATGTCTGAAATCTCAAACATCTCCTACATTAGATTCCCACAACAATCTGCTGTAGGAGCTGATAATCTCAATGGTTGGATGTTTTTTTTTTTTCTCCTCTGTTTCCATTAATGAGCATTGAATTCATCTGCGGAGAATGTCCTTTATCTGACCTGTGATTGGATGAGAGGTCCAGGTGCTGTTTGACCTCCAGCAGCAGCTCTCGGAAGAAGCGGATGCGTTTGTCTTCAAACTGCTGCCACTGCTCGAACACCTGCTCCATGTTCTCCATATACTGAGGGGTCAACTTATCCAGCTCTTCGAGGGATTTCTCGTAGCGTTCTTTAGTCTGGGAGACGGGGAGGAGGAATGACATTCCAAAAACACACGTTAAGAAACATGCATTAATCTCACAGATTTACGTACCTACAAATGAATCCAGGTCTTATTCGTGTATTATCAGTGAAGTGGATTTATGTCAGTAAAATAAATAAATTCAACAATTCTGCTCATCTTGATACACCCGGCCGTACCTTCTGCACTTCCTGCTGGCACTTCTCCACCTTGTCCTGGAGTTTCTTTTGGGCTTCGGGGTTGTTGTTGCTCTCCAGCTTGCTGTTGGTCTCCCTGCAGGTTGCCAGCTTCTCGTCTTTGCAGGCAGCGTGGTATACCTTCTTCATCGCATCCACCTGTGGATTCAACCGCAGCCACTGTCATCATCAATAGATACACAGAAAATAGCACGTATTTAACAAGCCAGCAACAATTAAACTAACCAGTTACTCTAGTTTAATAAAAAGCTAACGGCAACAGTTTTGTCTTCAGTGTAGGTTGGTGTCTTTTTTAACGACAAAATTCCTGTACAATCTGTGAGACCCATGAATAATCGTCTCTAATAACAGCTGTATTTTCATGTGTAGTGCAGTGCAGAAAGAACAATCAAAGTATGTTTGACTGCTAATTTAAAGGACCATACCACCCATTTTGCATGTTTGAGCCTGATATATTCAATTTTCATACACATAACTACTGATAATCATTTCCCAAAGTATACTACTGGAACAGTGAATTAAAATCTTTTTTTCTATCTTCCAGATCTGGTACGCTATTAAAATCAACTTGTTGATACTTGAAATGTTCTTGGGATAGGTAATCCATCATCGTGAACAAGACGTGTATTCAGGTTTTTTGAAGTTTCGTAATTTTAGGTTTAAGTGCAATAAAAAGTGCAGTGTGAATGTATGTCTCCACCGTGGAATATAGTCCCAAAAGAAGACCTGTGTTTATCAAAAAATTTAAACGACCGTGACTTCATAATTTTGTGTAACTATTAGCAGGTGAAACATGGATTTTTAAGGTGGGTGTAACGCTTGAATATTTGATTTTGAAAGATTAAGAGATTTTGCCAAATATCAGGAAAGCTGAAATATGGTTTTATCCTTTGGGAAATGATTGTCAGTGACAGAACATGTATGAAAATTGAATATATTAGGCTCAAACGTGCCAAATGGGTGGTATGGTCCTTTAAATGCAAATGCACAAGCACTCTTTATGAATAAAGTGGTTAGACATTAAGAGGTCAGCTGTCCATCATTCATGAATCTATCAAAGACTGCATCCATATTGTTGCTTCACTGTCATTTTCAAAGAACATTTTGAGAAAATAGTTTGCTCCTCTTTGATTCCTTACATACACTGAGTTATTTTATTAGATAGACATATACATTTTAATGCAACCAATACAACATTCATACCCAATAAACCAGGCTTCTGTTCCTAAAAGCTTGACCAAATTTGTGGCCAAATTCCCTGCATATTTTCCTTACAAAACTTGATAGTTACAGGTCTGAACTTTTTGGTGAGTAAAAGTGTAACTGAGTGAAAGACTAAGCTGCATGGCACTTATTATGATGAGATGAAGTGCAACAAGTGGACACTAATGACCCATAAAATTTTTATGTTGAGCAAATATGACACTAGAAAACATTCATCTACTCACTTTGTTTATATTTAAAGCCCAATAGATAAGAAATGAGGAAGCACATTCTTCCGCTGTGGTTTTTATTTGGGCATGTTGGGCATTGCTCAGTGTTATTTGGCTCATATCCAGAGTGGCAATATCCTGATTATGCAGTTCATGAGGGTCATAATAAGAGAGCATTCACAGTACAAAGACAGCAGCCTGTCCTCCTCTCTAATTTGATAGAAAAGGACTGGGTGTGTTCCTTTATTAGTGTGTGAAACAAAATCATTGAACGGAGGCTTGAGAGTATGTGCCTGGTCAGATACTGTGTGTAGATGTGTGTGCATTTCTGCATGTGTGTCACTGAGTCTCTGCTGACAATGCTGACATGCTCACCCACATCAGCAATCCTTTTTCTAGACCAGTTAATTAGTCTCATTTCCTCCTCTGACATTTTGTCTGTTGGTCAATCAATAAATCACTACGGCCACAAAGCTGTACTGCTCTGTCCCTGCTCAATGACACGGCCAGGATGCCACGCCCCCAAGTGACATTGCGCACAGGAAGAGGTGGCAAACAGCCTGGAAGTTGCAAAAAAAAAGCTCAACGGCTCTGAAGAGACACAGAAGGGCATGCAAGCACACACGCACACACTTGTTAATAGTTTCCTCCGACAAGTAAACAGGTTCTGAAATGAAAGCAGTAGTATAAAATAAATTGACCTGCTTCTGAACTGATGGAGGTGTCAAGTTTCATTCCTTACAGCCGAAAGTTAAAAACTGTGGAATAACCGGATGAGACGTTCAAACACTGATATTTGGCAGTATTTTCTCATCCAGGAACAAGTCTTTAACAGGACTGCTCTGTTGTTTACTAAGCAGGTCGTCATGGAGAGAAGAGACAACAAAAACTAATGATGGTGAGTCAGTTATACATAATCATGTGAACTGAAGGGTAAAATGAATAGCCATGAACATCATCAGATCTTAGTAACGCCTTATCAGGCTTCTGCTTGGGATTCGTGCTTAGCTGTGGATAGCTTGAAACCAAATTGATGGAAATTCCTTTGACTTTGCATTTAGGCACTATTTCTAAAACAACGTCATATTCTGGTAAAATGTGCAGTTTCCTTTGGGCCCCTGAGACGAATGACACCCGTACCTCTTTGAGTTTCTTGGCCCAGGGTTTCTGAGCCCTGCGGAAGCCATCGTCAGCCTCTTTTGTTTCTTTGAAGCCGCCAATCATCTGTTTGTGGTAGGAGTCTCTTTGCCAGTTCTTCAGCTTCTCGTAATCCTCGCCCATCAACACCGCTTTCACCTCCATGTGGAGTTCGCTCACCTTCTCCGCCTCCGTGCACAGAGCGGACCACGCCTGCTCCAAAGTGCCATACTGAGGGCCTGAGGCGAGACATATTTGTCAGTTAGTGGCCATAAAAGTCTTAAAGGACCATACCGCCATTTTGCATATTTGAGCCTAATATATTCAATTTTCACACGTTACGTTACTGACAACCATTTCCCACAGAATAAAACCACATTCCCACAGCATCTGATAGATTGACATCTTTTTTTAATATGCTCACCTTTTTCTACCAGTTGGCGCCAGCGCTTGGACCATTCTGTGAGCTGCTGTGCGTAGGCTTTTTCAATGCGCGCCCGTTCGTGAAGACAGCTCATCAGATCGCCACACAGACGGCTGCCATCATCTACTCGTTTCACCGTGCGCTTATAGTTGCCCACCTGAGAACAAGGTGGAGATGTGGAGATGAGAGAAGAAAAGGAGATACAGCAAAGACAGATGTTACAGGTGTTACTAAAAAAACATTTTCTGTCCAGACGAAGTGCGTTACAGGGTCAAGACTAGGATTTATTCTACTTATGTCCACGTGCGTCTCACCTCCCAGAAGCTATCGCTGGAGACATCGATCAAGGAGTCATCGTAGGAGCCCGACATCGCTGCTGCCCTGTGTTACACTCAGTTTGTAGGGCCTACAAAAACACACAATCATCAACATAACTTCTTTATCTCATGGTCAAAACACACAACTACACCATTACTTCATGTTACCGGAAAAAAAAAGTTTGTGTTAAATGATTAATACAAAAAACTATTTCAGTTTTGCCACAATCTCCCTGCTAGCCAGAAGCCATTTGGAAAGCAGACAGTTTGAAGGTGTTACAGACGCCGATGTGAGGCTCCACAGCTGAACACCTTTGGCAAATGCAAACAAAAACCATTCAAGATAAGACCGAGGGTGACAGGCTTGGAGGGGGGGAGAGAAGGGAGAGGGTGCAGGGAATGTGTGTGATCTGGTTTGATAATCTCACCATCTGGTGGGTGTTTTCATCAATTTCAATAACCTCAACCTAACCTGGGGGGTNGGGGGGTGGGGGGGGTGTCAAGAGGCACACAGTTGGGAGCTTCCGTTTCCTTCAGACGGCTTCAGCAGACAGACAGTCCTCTGTTACTCTCCTCCCCTCCTCTTCTCACGTCCATCATTTGTATTTGTAGCTCAATCTCTCCTCATCCCCTCCTTCCTCTCCTCCATCCTCTCCTTCCTCTCCTCATCCCCTCCTCTCTCCTCCATCCTCCCCTTCCTCTCCTCCATCTCCTTCCTCCATGTTCACTCTCTCGTTCCTGTCCTCCTCCTCATTACTTACTGTATTTAGATATCAGTAAAACTAAAGGAAACTACCATAAAACTGCATCAAACAACATACTTCTTAGTACCAAGTGTGAACAGGGCCTCTTTTGAGTTGTGCGAGACACTGAGAGGATGTGTGTTTGTGTGTGTGTGTGTGTGTCAATGGTCAGTGGCCCATGCCCTCCAGGCTGGACTGGGACAGAGGGGAGTATTGTGGTCTCCGCTGACCGGGGAGGCAGCTGAACAATCCTCCCTTTGCTGTGTTTGTAGTTGGAGAGCTTTCTGTAAAAAACATTGCTATGCGAATACAAAAAAAAAAAAAAAAAAAAAAAAAAAAAAANAAAAAAAACACTCACAATCCCGTCGGTTAAGCACAACCAAACAAACATACACACACTGATTCACAATAACAAACGTTCTATGCCACTTTTTTTGGGGATGAGCATTTGTCACCAAATGTGCTTTGTGCACATTTGGTGACATATTTAATCTTGTTTTCAGTGCTTGGTGTTAGATTACTTTTTGACTTATGACTGATAAACTATGATATTTTGGGTATGACCAGTTTTTCCATGAAATACTTAATCTGAACTAGACTTGGTTTAATCCAGAACTATGACTGCACACATGCACTGTATACAAAAGGACAGGAGTCCTGAGATCCTGTTGTCTCAAACACTCCAAGCTAAAGATATTAAAGGACCACACCATCCATTTTGCATGTTTGAGCCTAATATATTGAATTGTCATACATGTTACATCACTGACAACCATTTCCCAAAGGGTAAAACCGTATTTCAACTTTCCTGATATTTTGCAAAATCTCTTAATTTTTCAAAATCAAATATTTAAGCGATACACCCACCTTAAAAATCGATGTTCCACCTGCTAATAGTTACACAGCCTTATGAAGTCATGGTCATTTTAATTTTTCCATAAACACAGGTCTTCTTTTGGGACTATATTCCCCAGTGGAGACATACATTCACTCCACGCTAAAATTGTGTAACTTCGAAAAAAACCTGAAAACACATGTTATTCGCGGCGATGGATTACCTATCCCAAGAACGTTTCAAGTATCAGCAAGTTGATTTTAATAGCAGAATGAACTGAAACCAATAGAGGTCTGGAAGGTAAGAAAAACATTTTTAATTCACTGTTCCAGTAGTATGCTTTGGGAAATTATTTTCAGTAATGTAACATGTACGAAAATTGAATATAATAAGCTCAAACAT
Organism: Lucifuga dentata; assembly: GCA_014773175.1. Classification (NCBI taxonomy): domain Eukaryota; kingdom Metazoa; phylum Chordata; class Actinopteri; order Ophidiiformes; family Bythitidae; genus Lucifuga; species Lucifuga dentata. Next base: position 24,994 of record VXCM01004834.1, read on the forward strand.
GTAAAATGGCTGGTATGGTCCTTTAATGTCCTGTGTGGGGTTGACTGATCCTCAAAGAAATGAACGATTCTGCAAAGCGTTCACAACATGTCCATAAGACACGGAAGCTTCAAATCTAATTATCCAGACCAGCGTTTTCCTCTTGCCTGTCCTTCGCCTCGCAGCTGTTCATATTCTTCATTCACCGCTGTGCAAAAGTGAGAGACAGAGGCCATGGAACAGCCACAAATACCCACTCTAAACATGGCAGCAAGCCTTCTGACATCAAATGCTGCTCAGCTCTTCCACTCACATGACTACAGCCAGTATGTGGAACCAACGACAAAGTGACCACGATTTAACGTCCTGTTTAGAATATAGTAAAATAAAACTGAAGCGACACCGACAGAATCATGTAGAGCAGGTCAACCGATTCTAATCTTTGATGATGATCACACAATTAAAATAATTTAACGGGAATTCCTTCGACACACTTTTCCAGGTGTGATGCAATCAGCAGCAAACAGGAACAGACGCCTGCACACCCGCGGCTCTGCAGGACGTTGGGACTGTGTTAAACAACTGAACACAGCTTGACCCAGTACTGTAAACAATTCTGTTGACCAAGCTGAGGTCTGAAGTCCACTCAGCCTGTCGCTCCACAGGAAATCACTAGAAAACTCCACACACACTTACACACACTGTGCTGCTATGCACAAGCGAAACACGTGGGAATGAAGAGACCCAGCAATTTATAGAAAATGCAAGATGGGGAGTTTACTGAGTGGCCTGTTATTTGTCATCTAAATATGAAATGACAATAAATATAGAAATGCTTGATTAATTCTTGCCTAAGCTTGTCTGAATCAGACATCTCAGACTACAGGCTTTGTGATTATGTAATCAAACTGATAAAACTCTAATAAGTTACTGAGCATGCAGGAATTTGGCTGCTGACAGCAGAAAGAACTGAACATACCTAAATGCTATCGTAGCCATACTGAAACCTGGAATGCAGCATGAATGTCTGAGTCTATCCCCAAGCTGTACCCTGTGTTGGTTTACGGTAGAAAGAGGGCTAAAACCAGAAATAATTCGTTAGATTAAATATCGGTGAAAATTAATTCTGAGACACGCTTTGCGGAAGCAGGGAAAAACTGGAAAGGCGGAGAGGCTCAGAGGGTGAGACAGCAAAAATGAGCGAGAATCTTATTGGAAACACATGGAGACACACACACACACACACCCACACACACACACACACACACACTACTGACCTTAGAGCAAACTTGTCTGAAGAAACCTTCTTTGTACCTTCTTTGTACATTTTTTCTAACTATTAGTTTATTTGCTAAAAGTCCGATGCAGATATAATAGTTTATTCTTTCCATGATGCCACATTTTCCCATCCATCAGCAAACTGTATTAAAGGACCATACCATCCATTTTGCATGTTTGAACCTAATATATTCCAATTTTCATACACATAACGTCACAATAATTTCCCAAAGCATACTACTAGTATGCTTTGGGAAATGGGAACAGTGAATTAAAAATTTTTTTCCTACCTTCCAGATCGCCATTGGTTTCAGTTCATTCTGGTATGCTATTAAAATCAACTTGTTGATACTTGAAACGTTCTTGGGATACAGAATCCATCATCCTGAACAAGACATATATTCAGTTTTTTGGGTTTTTTGAGGTAATTTTAGCATTTAAGGGCAATAAAAAGCGTGGAGTGAATGTATGTCTCCACCGGGGAATACAGTCCCAAAAGAAGACCTGTGTTTATCAAAAAATTTAAACGACCGTGACTTCATAAGGCTGTGTAACTATTAGCAGGTAAAACATGGATTTTTAAGGTGGGTGTATCGCTTGAATATTTGATTTTGAAAGATTAAGAGATTTTACAAAATATCAGGAAAGCTGAAGTATAAGGTTTTACCCTTTGGGAAATGGTTGTCAGTAACCATAATAACATCTATGAAAATTGAATATATTAGGTCAAACATGCAAAATGGCCGGTATGGTCCTTTAAAGCTGTGTTCATGTAATTCTCTGAGTGCTTCGGGGGCTGTCAGAGAAAAACAGTGTCATGTATGTTGCACAAGAACAAGAAACAATAAAATTCACAGTCTGAGGAGATGAGCTCACTCACGGATGACAGACACATGCATGTCTGCCCTGCGGCTCCGTGGATTTATGTGAGCGTCTGAAAAATAGCAGCAGCGCGTCAGCATACAAACTTGAATGGAACATTGTCATAGACTCACAGACTTTATAATCTTAGTACCTGACAGGTAGAACTGTGTTTATGGGAGATGAAAAGTCACGTTTAATGCAGCTGCTTTCCTCCTGTTTTGCTTGTCATTTATTTGTTATTTAGTAATTCAGGCGCTTATCAAAAGTGCAAAGCAGGGGTGTTAACACAATAGTGTCATACGATCTAAAATAGGGCCTCGACTAAGGATTATGGGCCGTAATATGTCAAATAGTGACAAATGGCCATCGCAAGTTCCCAGAGTACAAGGTGATGTATTAAAACTGATGACAACTGTTAAAAAAACACATCTAAATGTGTTCAATGTACAATGACAACCCCAGCAAATTCTCACATTTCAGATGGCAAAATTAAAAGTTTAGCATTTCTATCAATTAATGGTTAAGCTGATCAATAAATTATTGAAAGTGTCTTCAATTAACTTTCTGATGAATCATTTCTGCACTAATCTCAACAATTCATTCTGCCTCAGTCTGGCTGATTAGTCACTACAGGAGTGGGGAAACGCGTGCACACACATCAAGTTACATTGAGTGGAGTCATCCTGAGGGTTGCTGGGTCACGTTTTGCTCTCTGCCAAATAGTGAGAACCCGTCCTGTCTGCGTGAATGTCAGCGTGAGCAGGAAATTACGCTGAGAACCTCACTGAGAACACATGACTTCCTTCCACAGGACATCACAGGAGAAACTGACCAGTTGCTTCTATTTCCCTGCTTTTCTTTTTGGTAAGGTGGATTGATTAATCAAAATTGATCAGGCAAATGTATCTGGGGTAAATGAACACTACGTGAAAGTCAGGGGAAAACATGTTACATGAAATGGGCTGAACTTGTTAGTAAGAAATGCAACTGCAGGAAAGGGGCATCATTACATAACAAGCAAGCTGAAAAAATAAGAACTTCTACTCCATCAATGTCATAATCACACTAAACTTGCTGATCTGACCAGGGGCAACTGTGTTTTTTCATTAAGAAGTAGCTGCCTGTTTCCATTTCCTTCTTTTGTTGCACAAAATGCATGCAATCTCTCACAGGTGGGGAGCAGCTGAGCTGATCCATCCCTTCAGTATTGCGGTTTCATAGTAGGACATGTTGCTTAATCCTGCTGGGTTATATGAGAAAAAAAATACAGTCATTCTGTTGCTTCATTCTCTGTTGCTCATACATATAAACTTGAAGGTCAAACGTTTCCATGGCAACATAAGGTCATGACACTGATTTTCTTTCCCTGCCAGTCATTCACCTCTGCCCTCCTTCATCTGGGCTCAACAGCTGCACAGCACTGCTGATCTCACACATCTCACTCCCACTCCCACTTCCACCAATCCAGACTTTATAGAGATCACTGAAATCATCTCTCCATCAACACCCGCTCAGCTGTGGCCACAACATCAACATAACCTGACCAATCTGGCCTTGTAAAAACCCCTTGCTCCATGGTCAGGAAAAAAAACACAATGTCATTTGTTCCACACTTTCAGGTATTTTCCACTGAACGGGCCAGCAGCATGGAGAGAAACATAATGGAGGGAAATTAAGTATTACATGACGGGGAAGGGGAGACCCTGACGTCACCGTCAGGCAAATTCTGCGCTTTTTCCTGCAGAACTCGCTGTCCTGCAGTCACACAATAGAAAAGCAAGTGCAGCAACTCTTTGCAGACATTTCAGGAAAGTGCCTCCACCCATGCATAATATTAATGTGTTGTCCTCTCTGACCTTTAACAGTGTACTCTGTATATGTACACAGAGAGAACAGTCCTGTAACAAAGATACAAACCAGAGCAGAGCCTAATCTTTGACTTTGACATTTAAACATTCCGATGTTGCTTTACAATTGACAGACGCCCTGTTACTATAGCACGTTGAGTGATTTTGACGGTTTCAGACCTGAGATGAAGCTATGGTGGTGTAAAAGTAAAAACACCAGATGACCATCCAAAGCCTGTTGTCTGATGGCCTAACATGACAGAATAATGTTGAATGGTGGCTCGTATCCCTTTAACTGATTCATGCATGCGCTTGGAGAATATGCCAATAAAGATCCCTTTAAATGGAGAGCAGTGCTCCAGGCCTAAATTGGAATACCCATTCTAAGTTTAGCTTAGTTCTGTGACAGAGCAATCAGTTCACATGGCCCCTCAGAAAAGGGAACCAAGACGTTTTTGCAGCAGTCTACTGTTTAACCCTGACAGCTCCTACAACACACAAACCACATGCATCTCTTTAACATCATTAGGAATATCTTAAGACTGCAGCTGCCTGATTGTGATGACTTTAACTTCCACTTTTTCACAACTATTTAATGACTATACTCTACTGTCATCCTCTGAAGACAAGCCAGGTTCCCTGTTTACTGCTGAAATAATACATGCTGTTACTGTATCAATGATCTTTCTGTAATCGATTAAAACATTATATTCAGACTCCTTCACACAAGGATGAACTGTTTTTTCCTCTTAGGACACCAGAAATAATCCCTCACGTCTCTGATTTCTTCAGTATTAACACAGTATAGCAGCCAAGGCTGGAGTTGGCAGCCGGCTGGCACTGCGCAACTTTAAACACTGACTGAGCAGAAAGTATGAAAGCCTTGGGGAGAAAAAAAACAGCAAAAATGAACCCGAATTTCCCCATTAAAAATGATAAAATGGGTTTTAAACGTAGAGTGAAGGATGAAATGACATGGACCGGGAGGTTATCTTTCCTTCAGCAACCTGCCCCGCCCTTTCTCACTCCAGGCAATGAAACACAAACTAATCTCTCCGTGTGAAAAATACACAGCTGAGGAAGATTACATGAAACAACTATTCAATAACAACACTTCAAGTCTGAAAATTTAGTATTTTATCACCCGTAAACTAAGACTAAATACTTCCATCTTTGGAATAACGTTAGTGTTGAGTAGGAGTTAGTGAAATACCCATGAATTACAGCAAGTAAACGGTGGACCAACCAGGCTACAAGTCCATTATCACATTTTTCTGGACATTACAAACACACAAACAAGCACCATAACTGTAGTTATTAGTTATTACTTGGTTAAATCATTTAAAGTTTTGTAACATAGCAGAAATCTCCGTTTATCGGGAAGTAACGTTAGCTCCCTAGCTTTAACGTTAGCGACTTAGCCAAAGCCTGTCTAGCGAGTTAAAAGTTAAAAAGCACCATGAGAAAGTCTTGTTGTAACTTTACCTGGAACAATTTTACTCCTCTTGAAAGTTAATATTTAACTGAAGAATTAATTGTCTCGGTGGTCCTAATTTCCAAATCTTTTCACTGATTTTTTTCCTGCTCCGCTGCGGCACCATCGACCGACTGACACCAGAGTTAAGTTACACAAATAACGGCAAGCTACATCCGGTCATAATTGCCAAAATAAAACTCTCATCAACAAATATTCATTGCGGTTTTTTAAGTAAAGATAGAAAAAATAATAGGGAAGTTTTTGTTGTAAATGGAAAAGCAACTTCTATTTCTATAAGATGTCCGTTCACATTATTTATTTATGATATCACACAGCATTAAAAAATAAAATAAAATACTTATAAACTAGTGTTAATTGCAGACAGTTTTTGTTACTTTAACATATTACCATACAGCCTATACGTTGTGTAAATCGCTAGAACTTAGGCAAGTTTCAAAGCTTTTATTGTGAAAGTTACTGATTTCCGATCTCGCCTAGCTAAGATAGGTTAGTTTCACGATATTCCTATAGACAGGCACGCCTATCTAACGTCACATCCCTCAAAAAGTCCCCCCCCCCTTTTTANCCCCCCCCCCTTTTTATTTTTATTTTATTTTATTTATTTTTATTTTTATTTTTTTTTGTGGAAGCGGTCAGTCTTGGGGGGAGGAAATCAGGTGAGGAGGGTGGGGTTAGCTAGTTCACAACCAAAATCATGAACAGCAGATATGGTGACAAATTATGTCTGTCCAGCTTGTACAATTTAGAGTACCTCTTTGCAAAATTATTTATTTTACAAAAATATGCCCTTACTCATTTCCTTATGTGTCAGGCTCAGAACTTATCAGTTAACCCTTTAGTACAGCCACTTTGATAATTCCAGTTCAAATCATAAAAGCAAAAATCTTTGTATATGATGAGAGTCCATGGATTGTGATCTCTGTCCAAAGATCATGAATATTGAAAAGGAAGCAGCAAGGGAAATCCTGGTGGTTTTACATGGACTAACAGTATGAGCAGAGGTTTTTACTTATAAAAAATACCCCTGTTATATTTTATAAAGCTCCCACTACCCCCTCTGTTGTGTTTACACAAGTCAGAACAGGACACTAATGGATTCATTGTGCAACACCTAACCTCCATGCCCCTTCGATAGCTCAGTTGGTAGAGCGGAGGACTGTAGTTGGAAAAATCAGGCATCCTTAGGTCGCCGGCTGGATGGAGTAGCTTTTTACATAGTTTGGGACAGTTTGCAGAGCAGTTTAACTTCAGCAGACAGAGCAAAATAACATGTATGTATCAGAAATTATGGGTTATGTAGGGCCAAGGGTCTGCAGGTTTTCAGACTAAACACACATTGCATGTATTAAAGTCACCACTGGAAAATATTTTTCAGTTCAGAGCTTGTGAATGTCAAAAAAGTAGAACAATGTACAAACTGAGGCACATTTAATTAATTACAATAAAGTTGTGCTGTAATATGCTGTGTAAAGAAGATAATGTGGACTGTATTTGCTCATGATGCATGAATATATCAAGCAAATATTAATAACAGTATGCAAATACAAATTCAGCCTCTGAGAAATAGTGAGAGAGAAAAAGACAGAGCTACCATTTTAGAAACAGCACATTCAAAACTACCTCATGTTTCTCTTCCTCCACCGCAAATATAGACTCTTTGATTGCCCATGCAGGAAACCTTTAACTAAATTTGTAAACTGAACATATAATGCAGAGTTGCATAATGTACACAGTCAGATTAGTATCTTTCAGTTGCTAGATTAGTTTTATCACATGCAGATTGGTTTGAGAGGCACTGGGAACAATCCAAAAATAAGAAAAAGAAATCTTTTTTTACAAATTGACAGCTAGTTAAAACTTGTCAGTATAATTTAAAGTAAAACTATTCTAATGAGCATGATTATGAGGGCATTTTGTTAGTTTCAAGTAAATAATATTTAGTTGTCAAGGCAGCACCAACATGTATTTTTATTGAAAGGACAGCAAAAATTCAAAAATGAATTTCTCCTACAAAGAGCTCTCATTACTGCAAAGTAAAAACAAGACAAAGCTCTTCGGCATGAGCACAACAAAATCCTTGATACACAGGCTGTAAGTGTGTATACATCCACAAATTGAAAAAAAAAGCATTTCCTCACTTTATGTACGTCAGCTGTACCTCAGAGTTTATTTCAGCTCTCTGAAAATTTGGTCTCTAGCACAGAAGTATATGGCTTACTGCCCAACATGGACCAGTACACATCAGCTTTTCCCGTCATGCTCGCACCCGATTCTCACATATAGAGCAGTCCAGGAAGTCTTGTAGTCTTTGAGAGCCCAAATGCTGATTTTTAGAAGCAGTTTTGCCTTTCTGACTGGTCGTGATCACAGGCCACAGGTTTACACGCCTCACCAAGGTGCTATTCTGCATGTAGTAACCAGCTCCAGGGCCAAGGAGGAAACCAGAAGGAGGCAGTGGAGAAGAAGGGGGTGGTTGAGGGCGTCAAACCTTCAAGGTCGAGGAATGGAGCCGTGCAGAGACGTACTGTGTTACCTTGGTAACAGCGAGAACACAGGAGTAGAGGTCATTTACCTTTTGAAGGATTTACCTCTGATTAGTCTAAACTCCAGACAGATTAAGTTTGTTATAAAAAAAAAACAACGTTCCCTAACGCGCTGACGTTAAGGCGTAACAGGAAATGGTTGTTTTAAACAGAATTTTTATAAATCACAAATCTGAATTGATAGGAGCAACTAAACAGGCTTGTCAAGAATTCTCCTTTTTCTTTGTTATTTCAAGTCAGAAGTGTAATGGAAAAAAATAACTTGAAAACTCTGCATGATGAAAAAACAAACACATTAGTCATAAAAGAAGAAGCAGTCTATCAAAAAGCTAAATAATTACTGATAGACTTACATTCCACACTTACATCCACCTAAAATATATTACTGCTTAAGAAAGATTTGCAGCTAATTATTACAATAGAGGTCCATCCCAAAATGAAACATGGAGTATCTATTAAATATTTATGCAAAAATAAAGTAATTAATAAAGTGCAATAAGGTTTAGAAGCGAATACAATCAATGTTAATGAAAATGCCCCTGCGTATGTACTGAATAATTAATGTATAAAACATAATTAAATCTATATTTTGTCTATAATACATTTAGTTCTGTCATTCTAGTCAGACCAACTGCTTTTCCATGTGTCATTATACGCTTTGCAGTGCTGTTAAATTACCCATTCTCTCTTATTTCTCTAATATTTCATTTTCTATAGTTAATTAACGAGGTTTCCTTTAACACAGAGCTTCTTCGTCATCTTATAAGCACCTATGTGCCAAGGTTAAAGTGTCAGTAATCATGCATAGTTCATCTTGTTGTGATCCTTCTTTCTCACCCTCAACCCTAGCAAAATAATTTCTGCTATGTTGGTTACTCATTCATTCAAACGGTTGGCCCTCAAACTATCCAGACATTGCCACGATGTTCATTTGTCTCCCCGGCAGTAGGAGAGCGCAGTCCTCTATCAAATAGGTGGGGATAGAAAAACATTTGGTGGTACTCTTTTTTAATCCCCGGTGCCCCATTGGACCCCATACTAATGTACAGGAAGTCATTATGGGTCAGCGGCATCACCTCACTTCCAGGTGGTACCAGTGGGACGAGGGCCTGCAGTCCCTTTGGCACCCTTTGACCCCAGGGCCTGGCCTGAGCGGCTCCGCAGGTCACGTTCGGCGTTCTCACTTTGCGCCTGCTCCTCGTCGTACCTGTTGACGTAGAGCAGAGACAAATCAGAGCGAGAGAGAGAGAGAGAAAATATAGTAAAGCGAGCACGAAAGGGAATTCCAGGTGCATTCACATGGACTCGCTGTGTAAACAAAGGATTTTGCTTACCTAATACATCCTTGGGAAGAGTTAAACACACACAAATTACACCCCTACATGGTGTTTACACAGTTCACTACAGGGCGTGTCTGGATGTATTGTACAAGTTGACATGGCCCTTCGATAGCTCAGTTGGTAGAGCGGAGGACTGTAGTGGGAAAAACAGGCATCCTTAGGTCGCTGGTTCAAACCTGGCTTGAAGGAGAACTTTTACGTGAAATGCTACGTCTGCTGAGGACTAATAGGCTCCTACCTGTTGTACAGTAGGTGTTAACAACTATGCTATAACACAAGCAAGCTTAAATAGAATTTCTGGATGCAATTTTGACCAAATGAAATTAATCTTCCACATAATTTACTCAGATGAGCACCAGTTTTTGAACTCCTATAGTATGTTTTTAGGATTAATGCAAGAAAGTTCTCTTTTACTCTCCTCCACTAAAGTCTGTACAATGATGCTCATGCTGCCAAGATGTGAACCAGGATACTCATGAGACTGTAAAATATAGTGCTTTGTAACCTTACTTGATGACAAATTTATATCTCATAAAAGGAGGTAAATGCCAGTTTGCACTTGTGCTTCAATTTGTACTTTAGTTTGTACTTTAACTGATATCTCATCTGATACCCTATTACAAGAACTAAGCACACACGCTGACATCTCTGTTGTTTTTACACGCTTCAGAAAGGGGAGTTTCTGGATGGAATGTGCGAACACGAACTAATGTGTCCCTTCGATAGCTCATTTGGTAGAGCGGAGGACTGTAGTGGGAAATACAGGCATCCTTAGGTCGCCGGCTAGAAGGAGTAGCTTTTTGCATTTCAACCATAGCTTGTACTGCACTTTATACTTCAGCAGACAGAAACAAGAGGTAAGACATAGTGCAGGCAGAAGGGTTGATCCCCTTGTGAAGCCCAACAGATGTTCCACCGTTTGTTTAAACAGATGTGGCTCTTTCAAACAGGACTTGAACAGCGAGTTAAGGATGTTTGCCACTGCCACAACGGTTTTCTTCTACATGAAGCAGGCCAAAGATAACCTACATGATGATTAGCAGCTGTCGTTCTTGAGGTGCATCCTAAATCTTCAAGAAAATACACTCAAGCTTTGTGCTGAAATGTGAATTTACCTTTGGACTCTACTTTGGAAAAATATTTCTTTTTATGAGTTACTTTACGGTTTTATGAGATATAAATTTGTCATCAAGTAAGGTACAAAGAACTATATTTTACAGTGTCATGAGTATCCTGGATCACATTTTGGCAGCATGAGCATCATTGTACAGAAAGGGTAACTAGGAGAGTAGAAGAGAACTTACTTGTGTTAATCCTAAAAACATACTATAGGAGTTCAAGACCTGCTGTTCATGTGAGTAAAGAATCTCAAGAATTTTTATTTATTATATGAGCTTACAGCATAGTTAACACCTACTGTACAACAGGTAGGAGCCTATTTGTCCTCAGCAGCTGTAGCATTTCACATAAAAGCTCTCCTTTGAGCCGGCAACCTAAGGATGCCTGGGCTTCCCACTATAGTCCTCCACTCTACCAACTGAGCTATCAAAGGGACTAGGAAACACAACCAATGTGTTAAACTTTGCACAAAGTAGTAGACAATAAGCACCACAGTGTAAACATAATGGTGGCGGTAGAGTGTGTGTGTGTGCATAGTTCTTGTAAAGGGGGCATTAGTGGAGCAGCAGTAGTAGCAGGAAGTTATTCTGTGCTACAAATGCGAAAAGTTATCGACTGGCCTTTGGACACAATTATGTCCTGATATTTCCATTTCAGGAGCTTCTTTCTAAAAACTCAAAAGTGCTCCTTCGAGGCAGATTTGAACCAGCAACCTAAGGATTCCTAGCATGAATCCTCTACAGTCCTCCACACTACCAACTGAGCTGCCACAGCTTTCACCAGCTTAGAATCTCATGGGGACATAATTTAAGCATAATAAAAAGGTGTTAACCTATAAAAACATGCTCCTTTGAGGATATCTGGCTTTTCCTCTGCAGTCGTCCACTTTACCAACTGAGCAATCGAAGCGTCTGGGCAAAAATATCAGGTATAACACCTCAAATTTTAGAAAGCAAACGTGAGCCTGAGAGTTGGACTTTCAGCTGATATTTTTTTGTGAGCCTCCATAGGGCTCCTAGCCTGTCTGAGAGAAACTGAAAGAGCTTGGTGTCACTCACAGGACTTGGTAGTTGCCCAGGACCTCTCGGGGCGGGCTGCGATTCCAGCGGCTGTCTGGGATCTCCCCGTTGGGTGTGACAATGTTGAGGGTGTCGTTGATAAGGTTGTACTTCAGGATGCGGTCATTAGCTGTGCTGGACGTCAGTGAAGGAGAGGCATTGACCTGAGGATCAACACATACAAAGGAAATAACTTTTAGATTTGAATAGACAGGTACTTTGCACTATGGCACATGGGAATCCAATAACATGAATTATTAACTTTACAGCAATTACTATAGAGAGAGAAGCACAGTAATGTACTGTTGGTTGCAACTGACAATAAGCTCACAGCTTTCCCCTAGGTTTTTTCCTAAACATATATTCAAAGAGAATTTTCCTGTCAAAACACACATCATGTCCTGACTAGAAGAAAAGAGAGTAAGTTTCAGGAATTATGAATAAATGTTAAGTATTATTGGCTAGGTTTGGGGCCTCATTTTTTCAGTTCCTCTCTGAGGAGCGTTCATGACCTAAAACCAACTTTGTCTCGACCAAATTAGATTGGATCAGTGTCTGTCAGAAATAGTTCAGACCTAGCCTGAAAACCCAGCACCTCATTGTGCTGCTGTCAAAATGAGTCCAGCAAAATATGACAAGCACTTGAAAAGTAAAATAGGCATTAGAAAGTTTAGTCAAATTTAAGTTAAATTAAGTCATTCTAGTCAATTTCAAGCCATTGCAGCTGATATAAAGTGTATTTAAAGTTACATAGCATTGCACATCATAAATATCAGAGTATAGCAATATGTATTGAATGAACACAACACCACAGTTTGAATGTTTGCCAGCTGGGATAAAGTGAATGGTTTAAAGACACACCTTTGTACATTTGAATACACAGACATACACACATACAAAGCTCAACCTTAAGTGCATTTCAACTTGCTTCACACTCAAGAGAAAGGATGTAAAGCTGGCTTCACTGAGAAAGCATGCTACGTATCTCTAGGCTCAGTAAACAGCTGGTGTTATCATAAAAAAGGAAAGAAAAACAAGAAGTGGAGGTGATTTTAAATGTACTGATGTTTTAATGTATGAATTTATTTATTTGGACGTCTGTGAGACACTCTTGAGACACCTCTGCTTACCTCGATGAGCCACGGCTTGAGCTTGTCATCGATAATGATATCATACCCATAGCACTCAAAACAGTGTTTGTCGTTGTTCATCACAGGCTACGAGAAAGAAACAGAGAAATGCACAGACTAAATTAGGAAGCAGAGGAACTGACCTTAGGTAACCCAAGGATGACAATATGAGGGAAACTTTTTATTGCAACAAAGAATGATGATGTATTCAGCCTACGAAGGATGTTAGCAAATAATCAGTGTGGAAAGTGGTCATGGTCTATTCTCAGATAAGTTGTCAGAGTATTGTGGCCTTAGAGGAGAAGTGAATCAGATCATTTAACAGAAAAAGGAAGTGTGCATTGAGTGCACTGTTAAAATAAAAACAGCTTGTATTTAAAAACCTCAAAACAGAATCACCAAAGGCTTCGCCATGTGTGGTATTATTACACTTTGGGTCTGCTGCAGCATGTGGCAGCAATGTAAATACACAGTGATGCAGATGTCTTTTTATTTTAAATCGCTATAATGTCAGCATGTGAGAGTCAGTGTCACATATTTTTAACAAATTTTTTAAAGTTGTTAATCATTTTTTTCAGAAAAGCACCATGTCTGCTGTTTAAATACTTACAGCCACAGCCTTCAGGGACTGGACCATGATCCAGTGGATCTGGTCAAACAGTCGGCTGGTCACTTCCTTTCCTCTGGTGCTTTCCAGGTACAAACGGAGGTTACTGACTGTCCATTTGCCTCCATGAACGTGGTTGTAGTCATCCTGCAATAAGCACACACACTCTAACTAGATAATGCCATATATATTTTTTGATGCATAATGTTATATTGCAGATAGACATACAGTGTTTGAGAGGATAATTAAACCTCAAATTCATCAGAATCTAGTCATAAGAAGTTCACCATGTGTGAAACTATGGGAGATCAGCAATAATTTAACTATGGTTGTTCTTTTATATATTAGTAGTAAATATTGGGCATCCTCACTAGCCATAACAGGCGCAATACAGACTTACCCCATGTTTCTGGATGGCTACGTTAGTGAGGTGAACAAACATGTTGTCCAGCTCACTTGTGCTCGGCGTGTACTTTACTGTGCAGAACCGACAGAATCCAAGCTTGTACCTGAGAGTCAAACCCAAGACATAACATCATTATTCAAATTCAGAAACAGCATAAATGGATTTAACAGTTATATTATCTACACATTTCTGATGAAAATTCAGGAAGACTGATGTATTTACTGGGTGAATTAATCATGATAAGGCAGAGTAATGGTTCAATTTAAGGACACGAGAAGGCTGTCCCATGCTATTAATTCTTTTATATTACAAGACGGTGTTAAAGCTTACATGTAACATTTGAGAGGCCGATATGTTGTCACCAGAACATAGAGACGCAGGTCAAACTTCTTCCCTCCTATTAGCAGTGGATTGTCAATGTACAAGGAGATGACATAAGCCTCCTTACCACTAGAGGCCGCTACAAACCTGTGTGCAAAAAGCATAAAGTCAAGCATCAGCAAACCACAACCTTTGTCTGAAAAGTCATTAACAATACTTTACTTTTTAAAGTTTCCATAAAAATTGAATGCTTACAAAGAGATTCTGTAAACAAAATTCCTCTTTTTTTTTTTATTTGTTTGTGTGTAATTCAGCTAAAGTGTGACCATTTGATACCCTCCCTTCTTCTTCTTCTTCTTTTCCTTTCGGCTTTCCCTTCAGGGGTCACCACAGCGAATCATCTGCC
>VXCM01004835.1:0-16153 GCA_014773175.1 Lucifuga dentata
GCTTCTCCAAGCAGCTTAGAAGTATGTTATGGTCCACAGTGTCAAAGGCAGCACTCAAGTCAAGAAACAGCAGCAGTGATGTTGAATCAGAGTCAGCAGTAATAAACAGATCGTTGACTACTCTTGTCAGGGCAGCTTCAGTAGAATGACAGGACCGAAAGCCAGATTGAAATTTATCGAAAAGATTGTTGTTAGATAAGTGGCAAGTAAGTTGGTTAGCGACAGCCCTTTCAAGTAGTTTCGACATAAAAGGAAGATTTGAGATTGGCCTGTAATTGTTTAAAATTTGCGGGTCAGTATTATGTTTTTTAAGCAGCCGTTTAACAATGGCAGTTTTGAAGGCTGAAGGCACAGACCCCACGGAAAGTGACATATTAATAATATGAAGAACATAACTACTTAAAACAGGAAACAATTCTTTAAAGAGGTTCGACGGTATGGGGTCTAATATGCATGTCGTAGGTTTGGAGGCAGTTGCTAGCCTGATGAGTGTCTCAGGGGAAATTATTTCAAACTCTGAGAGAGAGCATTTGCTCCGAACAATACCAGAGCGTTCATGGCCATCACCTTGAGGAGAGTGTGGACCAATGAATTTATCTCTAATAGAGTCAATCTTGTTTGTAAAGAAGTTCAGAAAATCATTAGCACTAAATGAAGAGGTATTGGCGGGGGTATTCTGTGTGAGTTTAGCAACAGTATGAAACAGAAACCGGGGATTGTTTTTATTATTGTTAATCAGACGAGAAAAATAAGCTGTCCTAGCAGCTGAGAGTGCACGTTTATACTTCCTAAAACTCTCGACCCAGGCAAGACGAGAAGTATCTAGTTTTGTTATGCGCCATCTGCGCTCATGTTTTCTACAGTTTCGTTTGAGTGCACACATGTCATCTGAAAACCATGGTGCTGATTTCATCTGAATGCATTTCCTGATTGTAAGAGGAGCAACAAAGTCAAGTGTTTTAAGCAGAGCATCATTCAGATTGTCTGTAAGGGAATCAGAGTTTGCAATACAGGAGTTAAGTATGTTAGGTAAAGACTCAGCCAGTGTGGACCTAGCATCACTGTCAATACGGCGATAGGTATATGTTTCAGGTTCAGAACACTTACTAAGAATACTTGGGAAGACATTGAAAAAGACACAGGAGTGATCAGAAACTGGAACCTCTAAAATAGACGAAACATGAGCATTCATACCCTTAGTAAAAATTAGGTCCAGTGTGTTTCCACGGTTGTGAGTAGAATTGTTCACATGTTGANATACCCTTAGTAAAAATTAGGTCCAGTGTGTTTCCACGGTTGTGAGTAGAATTGTTCACATGTTGGATAAAGTCCAGGCTAGTAACAAGGTCCATAAATTCCACTGCTCTCGAATCTGAGCAGTCATTTACATGCAAGTTAAAATCACCCAGTAAAATCACTCTATCATATTTAACGAGAGCAATCGTCAGTAATTGAGAAAATTCAGATAAAAAATTGGGATTGTGCTTTGGGGGTCTATAAATGGTTACTGTAAGAATGTGTTGTTGAGTTCTGATAACCATGGCTAAATATTCAAAGGTTGAGAAATCCCCAAAAGCACATTTGGTGCAGGTGAACATGTTTGAGAAAACTGTTGCTATTCCACCTCCTTTCTTGCCTTGTCTGGCAGAAAATAAGAAGCTATAGTCTGGGGGTGAAGCCTCAATAAGTGTCACTGCAGCAGTGGACGAGAGCCAGCATTCAGTAAGAAAGAGCATGTGTAGACCATATTGAGAGATAAAATCATTAATATAAAAGCTCTTGTTAGTGAGTGACCTAATATTCAATAGTGCNCATATTGAGAGATAAAATCATTAATATAAAAGCTCTTGTTAGTGAGTGACCTAATATTCAATAGTGCAAAGTTCAGTGGCAGTGAAGAAGAGTTTCCTTCAGCAGGGTTCACAGCATACTGAACATTTATGAGGTTCCTGGGATGTGCACCAGTTTGTTTAACTGTAGACCTCACAGGGCATCTATAGATGATTTTCACAGGGATGTTAAAACTATTAGAAATATTACAGATGTCTGCGTCAGGCCTGGAGGGAGTGCTTTTTGACAGTCAGCAAGCAAAAGAAGCCTTACAGGAGTGCAAGGTCAATTTAATTATAAATATAATAAATAATAAATATATATAATAAATATTTAGTTTGTAGATAAAAGGCATGAACCATCCTGCGAAGGATGGAGGCTGTCAGTATTAAAAAGCCGAGGTCTATTTAAACAAGCAGCGAACCTGTCAACAAAGGGGATATCTTTATTGCTGCAATAACCCTTTAGCCAGATGTGGAGTTGGCGTAGGTGACTGAAACTCACGTCGCCAAAACATGGGGGGGCGAGTGGGCCGGAGACGATTACCTGTTTCCCGGTGACTAGCAAGCTGTTGATGAGGTGCATGAAGTCCTCCTTGAGAGTCTCCGATTGATGGTATTTTAAGTCATTTATGCCGGCCTCAATAACGACTGCAGATGCAGAGCCATGTTGCTGGATCAGCTGCAGAGCGGTGTGAGTAATATCCTTTACAGAGGCACCTGGGTTGCAGAAAGTCCGGCCACTGTGCACCCTCACGTGCCGGACCATGGAGGTACCGACAACAAGCACCGAGGGTGGTCGACGTACCCGAGTGTGTGTGCCCGACGGCCTTTGGGACCGGACCCGGGCGGGAGGTGGTGAGACGCGGTCCGCAGCAGCGGTGGAGCCACCAGCTCAGGAGCGGAGGTCCGAGTAGAAGACAGGTGGTCATCCAGTTGTGGTCCCACTGGAGAGCGCTGTCCATCCCCACCATCCATGGCCTGGAGTCAGTCACTCAGCAGCAGAGTGTTGGATGAGCACTACTGGGGGAAGCGTTCAGCCAGAGCCTTCCTGTTCCCGACCTGGATCCACGGCTCTGAGTTGCAGGGAGTGGAGCAGGCTTGGGTCTTGGGGTCCTCTGCTAGCTCTGGGTGGGGGAGACCTCTAGATTGTCTAACAACAGCGCCCTTCAGCGTCCTAAGATGGGTGGACCCGCTCTGCTGTTTGTTCTGCTGTCCCTTGGTGGATTGACCAGTTGTCCAGTCGGTGCCGGCGGCTGGTGGAGAAACGGCGACACCAGCAGTAGCCGGAGAGGAGTCCAGGCTGGACGATAGTGGGACCACAGCTGAGGACATCTGCTGGGGGGCAGCCAAAACCACCGGAGCATCAGCTGGGTGGATAGAGGTGTTGACGGGGAGTGCCGCATAGCGGTTGGAGAGGCTTAGGAGAGGTGGTGAAGCAGCCCCATCAGATTTTCTTTTGTGGCCATGGACCACCACTTCGGCCCAGGTTGGGCCGAAGTGGAGGTTGGGAGTTGAGCAGGTGGAAAGTCAAGGCCAAGCCACGGGATCCCAGGGAGCTGTGTCCTGAGAAGCTGCACTGAGGAAGGCTATCCATTTTGACTGCCCAGCTGCTAAGTCCATAAAACTGGACAGAAGAGAATCCTTCTTCTGTAGCTCATCAGAAAGTCGTCGAATATCCTCCTTAAGGTCGGCAATCTTTTTATTAGCCCTCTGTAGTGGTCCATAATCCTCGCACTGTATGGTTGACATAGTTGAAAGTAGCGACGAGCGGCTAGCTTAGCCACCAAGCTAAAAAACAAACTAAGCTAGCAGTAGTTGAGAGCTGGCTGTTTTTCAGAAAGTTGTTCACATGTTCACTCTGTCCCTTTAAAGCAAGTTCCTGCCTTTAATCCCCCAAAACTTGGAGGAAATAAAAGGTGGACTGATACACTCTGTCACATGATAAAATAAATTAAATATTATAGTGGTCAAATCATAAAAAAATGAACATTCTACAAATAATAGCAGCCTAATATGTAATAAAATTGATATCTATCAATTTCAGTTAATTTTAGTTCTCTAAGGGCGTTTTCACACCTTAAAGTCCAGACCAAGGTTCATGTTTTTGTTACATTGTCTACATTTGGTCCGGTTAAGTTTGGTTTCACATTGCAATGGATAAACAATTTTACCTGACTATCTACGTCCTGTCATCATCACCTACATGATCTCCTACGTGAGCTGCCTACGTGATCTCCCTGTGCTTGATACTGATTGGTCTGTAGGCTGGCATGCGTCTGACGTCAGCGTCAACTTTTCCATTCATTTTGAATGGGAAGATTTCAGGAAGATTCATGGAATATTCCGGAAATTTTGAAAGATATGAAAATTTGGTTTGAAATCTAAAGGAGTATGAATGACTAGAAGTTGGTTTGAAGTTTTGAGGCTGAAGTATGTTGAAGTTGTGCTGTGCCAAAATATAGGAATAATAATAACAACACCAACAACAACAACAACAATAATAATAATAATAATAATAATAAAACAGTTGATTGATTGCTGTGCAATCACCCCAACTAGAAGGTGCAGTTTCTGAAGAAACTGTGGGGTGATTGCATGCTGAACCCGCCGCTTGAAGCGATCACTTGAAAGTGATTGAAACTTGCTTGAAAAGATGAAGAAGTTTGAATTGTAGCATAAGAATACAACAGGAGATAAGTGAACTGAAAGAGGAGAAGATGTGAAGCCATTTTGAATGTTGTCTGCATGCAGTTAATGGGGATATTTGAAATGAAAGTTTAATAAATGTACTGAAATGAGGTTGAATGTTTTGAAAAGTATGAAAGACATGAAAGTTCAGTTGACCCCCCTTAAAGTACAGGCAGTCCCTGAGTTACAAACGTCCGACTTATGAACAACCCGTACTTACAAACCGACTGCCATAAAGCCTATTAAATTAAAAATTCAAGTTACATACAATGATTTGTAATAATGAACNCCGACTGCCATAAAGCCTATTAAATTAAAAATTCAAGTTACATACAATGATTTGTAATAATGAACGATGAAGTGAAAGTATGAAAGAGTGGAAAGAGCTGAAAGATTGGAAATTTTGAATAATTTTTCCATTCATTTTCAATGAGAAAATGAATATTCAGGAAGAATCATGGAATATTCCAGAAGTTTTGAAAGGTATGAAAATTCTTCAAAATTTCCAATAAAGACTATAATAATTTGAACAGGATGAAATTGGTTTGAAGTTTCTAGGTTGAAGTATGTGGAAGTAGGTCAATGCCAAAAACAAGGCAGAAAGATGATAATAACAATAATAATAATAATGATAATAATAATAATAATAATAAAAGATTTTGGTTGAAGAGCCATGCAATCACCTCATTGAGCTTCAGTATCACAGTGTTTATTTAGTGTGCTGCTGTGTAGTTGCGGTGGTTTTTAGGCGTTTTGATCCTTCAGATTGTCGGATGATGTGTTTGCTGTAAAGTGCAGTGACAGCAGCAGGAAACACAGAAACCTTCAGGAACATAAAAACAGGTGAAAATAAGTTGAAACTGTCTTTTTCCTTTGAAAATCAGTAGAACCTGAAAGAATGAGGAGTTTTTTCATCATTTTGTAGCGTTGTCCGAGTGTCATATAGTGGTTTTCAAATATCCCACAATGCCAAGTTGACTAAGTTAACAGCCCACAGAGAAAAATATAAATATAAATCAAAATGGCTGCTGAATGAGTGGAAGTGAATCTGATTTTTTTTAAAGAATACAATTATTTAGGTAATAAATTTTAAAGGCCATATGAAGTGGTGTCTTTACTTCTTTAATGTGAGGTATTTCCTGTTTAGACAGGCTGTTGGGTCATAACATAATTGGGCAACATTGTGAAGTGGATATCGGTGGGATTGGGAGCAGGGCTGTTGGACACGCAGCGGTTTTATGACGGTTTTCTAGGAATTTAATGGGGACAGTAAGTTGTAAGTGTTGACTGGTTTTCATGGATGCACTGCTGTGATGTAAAATGGTACAAGTGACTAGACTTTCCTCGTGTGCATCAGCCTCAGTGTCTGACTTACTTCCTATCTAAGTGGCTGAGCAGAGGCTGTTTCCTTCTTTCTGTGTGGAGCTGGATTAGACTGGCGAGTTTCTGTGCATGTTAGTGTGTCACTGTCTGTGTTTGAAAGTAATGCTGTCTCAGCCCCGCGTCTGCATACACTCACACACACACACACACACACACACATACACACAGATCTTTTTAGCAGTGACCTAGTGACCCCTGGGTCAGTAAAACCCATTACAGAGACAGACAGACGGTTAGGCTGAAAGCCGCCTGCTGTTTGGAGTGTTTCTAGTCAGTCTGTGGAAGATCATCATGCCATCTGTGTGCTGCTTGCTCTGATGCAAGCAGACACGTCATGTAGCTGCAGTTTACCTCCTGTGTGCTGCAGACATTCAGCAGCAAGTACCAACGTTTTAACTGCTGATATGCTTCATTAGTTGCACATTTTGTTGAAGTGATGCTGATCAAATTCCACATGTACAGAAGGTGAATAAAATTACAGGAATACCTTCCAACATATGCAGTTTAATACAACTACACACAGTCAGCAGATAACAAGAACTTAACATTATAAGCTGCACAAATGTAGGATTTATTGATGTAGTATAACATGACCACATGACCCGTCGTGGTATCAACAGGATTTTGTCTTTTCTTTTTAAAGGTTTGCTAAAATTGAGATCAGCACATCTGAGCCCATCATTCCATTCAGGGAAACCGTGATCCGTCCGCCCAAAGTGGACATGGTCAATGAAGATCTGGGCAAGCAGCAGAAAGTCGCCATCATTCACCAGGTCTGTGGAAGCTTTTCCAGCATACGGTGTCTGATGTGGTTTACATTTGGAGGTTAGAATGATTAGAGGGAAACTTGGGTATTTAGGATGGGCAGTAAAGCCAATTTCATTTATCCAGACAAAAAAAAAGAAAAATGTTTTCCAGGGGATCACTAAAATAAACATTAAGCATAGTGCGCTTTCTTTATTAAAAAAAACAAAAAAGAATTTATGAAAACTAGTGCAGTGCCTGTTAGGAACAGGCCGGAGCCACAGCCTGCCATGATTTAATTCTACACTAGCTTTGTTTGATGTATGGGATCGGGTTGAGAGTGTATCTGGAGTGTATCCTGCTGTGTGGACTACTTTTTACCAGCACAGCTCAATTTCAGAACCGCTCATCCAAACTGCACGTCCTTGGGTCCTGAGCAATAAACCTGCTGAATTTCTTCATACAGTGTCGGGTTCTAGAGACGTTGGTGCTACAGACATAGATGTCTGTCTTTATAGATAGCTAATAATGTAATGTTTTATTTCAAAGCAATCAAAGTTATACAATGAAGGAATGAGCACGCATAAAGGTATTCATATCATGACGGCTCATTCCCAGCTCAATACATTTATGGTACAGCTGAAATAAATTGGTAAAACGTCTCAGTATTTTCTGTCTTTTGATATTGCTGCATTTTCTCTAAAGTAGCTTCAATGAAAGAGTTTTCTGACAGAACAATATTTGGACAAGCCTTTATTGTGTGAACTTAACCTTAGATTTGCACGGACAAATATAATGATTCTTTCATTGAAGTATTTAGTAATTTTGGCAAGATTCAACTAGAATACAGATTTGGAGTCAATATCTGTGTTGTATCAATCAGCCCTGAAACGTGTTAATAATCAGAACATGGAGTAAATTATTATCATTAATTTATGGAGTGAGTCATCTTCTCTCACACGGCTGATTGTTGGAAAATAATAACATCCAGGTACGTCTGCCATCATTTTACCATAAAAATGTGTATTTCATCTAATGAAATAAACCAGAACAATTCCATAAGTCTGAGTACAAATTATAGATTTATATAATCATTCTGCAGGTTATTTCTGGTATTACTGTATCACTTTCATATATCCTGTGTGCGTTTGTGTGTGTGCATGTGCATGCGTGCATGTGTGTGTGTGTGTGCGTGCGTGCGTGCGCGTGCGTGCGTTAGGTCAAAGAAGAGGTTAGTCAGGGTCGGTTGTCTGAGAACCTGCATGTGGACCCTAGTGGTCTGGTCACCGTCACCACTGCCAACAGAGTGGGCACTGTGGGTATCCGGGCCGTTCCCCTGCCCCAGGGTGAGACTTGCTCTCTCTCTCTTTCACACACACACTCACACACTAAGCGTGTTAAGGGTTCATGGATGTTTCTGAATTAAAGGACCATACTGGCCTTTTTTTATTTTTTATTTATTTTTTTTTTTTTTTTNTTTTTTTTTTTTTTTTGTGTGTGTGATCAAATTTTAATTGTTTGGATTTAATAAAGCCTGTTTGATCACAGATGATAAGAGAAGGCATGTAATTTTGAAGGCAATGGACTAGCAACTTAGCATATATTTTAAGGTCAGCATTCAAAAGACTCAGAGAACGGTAGTTAGTACATTCTGTAGGATCCTTATCTTTTTTTAATAGTACAGAAATCAAGGCAGTGTTAACATCCCTCGAGAAATTCCCTTTCTCTATGGAGAAAATAATCATATCGAGCAATGGTGGGCCAAGTTGCTCTCAAAAGGTAACATAAAATTCAGGAGGGATCCCATCAAAACCTGCTGATTTGCCATGCCCCATCTCCTTTGCAGCCTGCTTTAATTCCTCCAGTGAAACTTAAATATCCAGTTGTGAATAAACCTCTGTAGGTGAACTAGGGAAATTCAGATTAGCAAGGAATTTCTTACGTCTAGCTTTATCAACTGGAATTTCAGATTCATATAAATTGGAGTAATAATCGTAATAATAATAATAATAATAGTAATAACTTTGCATTAATTTGTTTAGGCTCAGTTATAGTTATGCCTTTGTTTTTAATGGGAGAGATATCTGCAAAGCGTTCATTAGTTCTGATTTTCATAACTGATGACTGGGTCTGGCTCCATGAAAATAATAACACTGTCTGGTTCTATGAATTAAAAATTCAGAACACCATTTCAGTAAATCATTAATTTCTTTCTTGACCAGATCACGTTTCAGCTGCACTTTGTTTGAGTAGCTATTCTGTAAAAGATGATCTAATCTGTTACATTCAGTTTCAAGGGACTATAGTTTAGCTGAATGAGATTTCCTTTGGTTACAACAGAATAGAATAGCATTGCTTTGTATAAAACCTTTAATTGTGTCCCATTGAACTCCAGGATCTTCCACAGAACCACGATTAAAGCCCAAAAATTCATTAAATTTGGAAAAAATTGTGATCTGTAATCATTATTTCTCAGTAAAGTAGAATTAAAACGCCACTTCAGTGCAGGCTTGGGCGTATTCCTTATGTTGATAAGACAGAAAACACCTTTATGATCCAACAGTGCTATTGGGAGTAAATCAGCTTGAGTTACTATGTTGAAAAGTTGGGAAGAGGCGAAAAGAAAATCAATCCTTGAGAACAAGTTATGTCTAGCCAAATAAAAGGAATAATCTTTAGCTGTCGGGTTAACCAGTCTCCAAATATCAACAAGACCAAGATCATTAGCCCAAGAGCGTAAAGCAACAGTTGCTAGTTCTTGTTCTCTGGATATTATATTATTGGATTTATCAATTGCTACATCCCATACAGCATTACAGTCCCCACTTACAATAAAAGAGTAATCTGTCAAATTAAGCTTTTTTTTTTTTTTTGTTGGTCCATATGTCATAAAAAATATTTGGAACATAAATAACAGGCACTCTCTTGCCATAGATTTCCATTGTGGTGAGGACTAATCTGCCTCCCTCATCAGCCCAGTGATTGTCAGTAACGTAACATGTATGAAAATTGAATATATTAGGCTCAAACATGCAAAATGGATGGCATGGTCCTTTAAAACTGAAAAACTTAAAACCGAATAATTTGTAGAACTGGTTTTCTGAAATGATAGAACCATAAAGATGTCTGAAGAAGTGGCGCATTAGAATTTTTGATGAATTATTGAAGCGTTGTTCCCGCACTGAGGTAACAAACCTCTCCATGCCTTAATCATACCGTCACACCTGAAGAAATTAATAGTTTTGTGTTTTTTAATCAGATGTGACCCATCTGTTGGAGGGAAGTTCTGAGCTGATTCGGACCCTGGAGCATGTGAATATGTCCCAGAGGGAGGGGAGGAATCTAGAAGTGAGCCCAAGGACCTTAGAGGCCATTGCTGGACTTAAAGCCCAGCTGGAGAGCCTGCTGCAGGGGAGAAAGTGGAGGAGTGCTGTGGACCGTATCTGGGCCTTTGGACCACGCAGGTGTGACATGTTCAGTATTATTCTTATTCTCAATCACAGCAAATTACCATATATACTGGACTATAAGCCGAGTTTATTTTAACCAAATTTCAAAACACAAATCGGGGGTCGGCTTATAGTCGAGTAATTCAAATCAGACCGAAATTTCCAGGTGTGGAAATACTACTTATTACCACTACCCATGGAAAATAGTTTAAATCATACTTTAGAATGAGATATTTCCTGAAAAAACATCTTATTAAGCACATTTTGCAGAGGCCAGTAAGCGCTACCATAATCAGCTGCTGAAATAAATATCATGTTTACCGGTGTGTTAGAGCCATTTCTTGGTTAATTATCAAATGTTTAAAATATTTAATTTGGGAAAAGTGAAATCAAATAAGTTATTAGTTTTAATATGCTGATTGATCAGAGCCGGCTCCGTGAAGTGCCGCTATGATACGTACCGGCTCCATCACGGAGGATCTATAGACGCTCAGCTGGAGGAACGGGGCAGCGGTATAGTTATTTACCTCACCTCACGTTTTGTTGTTTTGATTTTGAAAATAAATAATCCACGAAAAGAACAAGAGCGCGATGTTATCATTCCGGTGTGCGTCAGGAAGAGAAGCCCCGTTAAAGCCGTGAAGTTTAAAACAGCCACAACCCGTACATGGATTATTTTCAGAAAATCACAGGAATACTGTGACAATACTCAGGATAACAGGCAATTTATTAAACAAATAAATTGATGGAGCAACTTTGGGGGTTGGCTTATATGTGAGTTTCTGCACACAGCTAAATTTGCAGGTCAAAATCAGGGGTTGGCTTATAGTCGAGTATATACGATACTTAGCAGAGGCTTGATGGGTACAAAAGCTCTAGTATGAACATGCTTATGTTCATACTAGATACTACCTCATGATTTTTTGGTGTAAAACCAACACGCTAAACAAGGTCATCTAACAAAAAAGAAAAGGTAGCCTTTCTTTTCTTTTGTATTTTTGCTTATACAATTTTCGTGCAACTGTCTGTCAGATTCATGTAAGAGTGATATGTCAAGCTTCCAGTAGAATACTACCGTATATACTCTAGTATAAGCTGATCTCGTGTATAAGCCGACTCCCAGATTTTGACCTGCAAATTTAGATTTGTAAAGGAAACCCGTATATAAGTCGACCCCCTGATGTTGTTCCATCAATTTATTTGTTTAGCAAATTACCTGTNCCGTATATAAGTCGACCCCCTGATGTTGTTCCATCAATTTATTTGTTTAGCAAATTACCTGTTTTTTTTGTTTTTTTGGGGGGTATTGTCATAGTATTCCTCTGATTTTCTGAAAATAATCCATGTACAGGTCGTGGCTGTTTTAAAACNGTCATAGTATTCCTCTGATTTTCTGAAAATAATCCATGTACAGGTCGTGGCTGTTTTAAAACTTCATCGCTTTAACACGGCTTCTCTTCCTGACACACACTGGAATGATAACATCACACTTTTTGTAACTTATTTACTGTATTTTCAAAATAACAAAACATGATGTGAGGTGAGGTCAGAAACTATACCACTGCCCCGTTCCTCATAAACACTGATCAACCTCCAACTGAGCGTCTATAAATAGACTCCTCAGCTTCACGGAGCTGTGGCACCACGCCGGCTCCATGAGCTGGCGAGGCGATCATCTCCAGCTGCTTCACGGAGCCAGTGATGATCAATCAGTTAAGATATAAATATTCAAAAATAATAACTTATTTGATTTCATTTTTCCCAAATTAAATATTTTAAACATTTAATAATTAACCAAGAAATGGCTTGAACACCGGTAAACATGATAGTTATTTCAGCAGCTGATTACTGTAACTGACCAATCACAGCAGAGCTTACTGGCCTCCGCAAAATGTGNTTCAGCAGCTGATTACTGTAACTGACCAATCACAGCAGAGCTTACTGGCCTCCGCAAAATGTGCTGGATAA
Organism: Lucifuga dentata; assembly: GCA_014773175.1. Classification (NCBI taxonomy): domain Eukaryota; kingdom Metazoa; phylum Chordata; class Actinopteri; order Ophidiiformes; family Bythitidae; genus Lucifuga; species Lucifuga dentata. Next base: position 12,065 of record VXCM01004835.1, read on the forward strand.
GATATTTATTCAGGAAATATCTCATTCTAAGGTTTGATTTAAACTATTTTCCATGGGTAGTGCTAATGGGTCATATTTCCTTCTTTGGGATCAAATTTGAATTTCCTGTATATAAGCCAACCCCTGATTTGCTTTGTGAAATTTGGTAATAAAAACTCATCTCAATGATGATGGCTGAACTGACAAACAAACCAGCAGGATTAGCTGTGTGTGTGTTATACTGATTAATCAGTACACCGTATGTAGAGTAGCTTTCACAGACAATGCAGGTGTAGAACATCTACAGGTTCCGGGGAGATGTTAAAATCTCTGAAAGGACATCTGCCACCTGGGCTGATGTCTAGTAGGTTAGGAGAGGATGCATCCAAATTACATCAAAAATTACATCAAAAATTCCTCAACATTTTCTGTTAATAAAGGCAGAGGTATGTGATTTGTGGGTGTTTCCTGGTTTACTGTGTTACTGTTGTTGTTTCAAGGTGTGGGCCAAACATTCTGCTGAACAGCATTGAGGGCTACCAGCGGCCCTCGGTGTGGCAGTGTTTGGGGAGCAGCGAGAACCCGGCTGAGGCTGCAGGTCAGGCTGCTGTCCTGAGAGACTTTGACAACAGCATCATCAGTGGCTTCCAGCTGGCCACTCTGTCAGGGCCCATGTGTGAGGAGCCGCTAATGGGAGTGTGCTTCTCCGTAGAGAGATGGGATGTCCAATCCAACCCCCAACCTCAGCATCAAGACTCATTAGAAGAAGATTCTGTATCTGATGAGGCGATAGTAGATAATACTAGTGAGACCTCAATACAGGCAGAGGGCATGAAAGCGGGTCCAAGCCAGACCAGACGTAAGGCAGAGGCTGCCTCTGCAGACTGCTATGGGCCTGTCTCCGGCCAGCTCATTGCTGCCATGAAGGATGCCTGCCGCCACGCCTTCCAGGCTCAACCCCAGAGACTCATGGCTGCCATGTACACCTGTGAGATCATGGCCACTGCTGACGTGCTGGGTAAGTGTCTGTAAAGTCATGTTAATGGGCTGCTTCCACACACCGAGGAAAAAGTGAGTAAACTGTAGAATGGTGATGGTTTACTCAGTGATTTCTAAATGTTTTGGCTCGTGATTCCTTAAAAAGAACGGGTGTGATATTTTTCCCTTCTGTCCTGAAAGCTATCCAGTATTGTACATGGAAAATTAGCAAAGATTAGATGAGAAAATCTGTTAAAAAAAAAAAAAAAAANTTTAAAAAAAAAAAAAAAAATATATATATGGATAATTTAACATAACAGGGATACTTTTCTTTCTTTCCTGTCTTAATTATGTTGTGATTTGCAACAATGGATACATCACATATTCATTCCCAACTAAATTTCACTGAAAGAGCTCACAAAACTCCACAGCAGCTCATTACACAAAAAATAGCTTTGTCAACCAAATCAGGCTAATAAAATGAGATGTTAACAGAAATGTACCTATAAATTCATAACTTTTGAGGATTGTTTTTGTTGTTGTTTGTGTTTTGCTGAAATGAAATAATTTACATTTAGCATTAAAATCTTGATTTTGAGGAAATCCTCAGGGGCCGCTCCCAATTTGATCTTTTTTTTTTTTTTTTTTTTNTTTTTTTTTTTTTTTTTTTAATTTTGTAGATTTTATTAAATCTCTAATTAGTTTTTGGAGCTCACTTTCTTGCTGTCCATTTATTCTTCACACACCAGAGTCTCCCTAATGTGCTGTGACTGTACCAAATATTGATTCTACTCATTGTTAGATTGCATTTCTGCAAGTAGACATTTGGGAGGATGCACTATGGGAGCTATATGGAGCCATCAGTAAGCTACAGACTGCCCATCCTGACATTTTTTTTTTTTTTTTTTTTTTTTTTTTGTAATTGCTGGAGAATTCAATCATGCAAAACTTAAAACTTTAACATCAACATGTTCACTTTCCAACCAGAGGGGAAAACACACTGGACTTGGTTTACACAAACATACCCCAGACATACAAGGCTGTCCCCTGCCCTCACATAGGCTTTTCAGACCATATATCTGTTCTGCTGTTCCCAGCATATATACCACTGTTCAAACGATCCAGAGCAGAGAAAAAGCAGATCAGAATATGGTCAGAGGAAGCCACTACAGGATTGCTTTGAGGCCACGGATTGGAGTGTGTTTAGAGAGGCAGCTACATGTGATCAACACACAATTGTTGACGAGTATTCAGAGACTGTGACCAGCTACATAGGGAAGTGTATTGAGGAGGTTGCCGCCATGAAAACCATCATCATTCAGTCCAATCAGAAACCATGGGTGACAGCACAGGTCCACAGGCTGCTCAATCCACAATACAGACACATCCCTGCAGACACGAATGCCCTCAGGACTGTCAGAGCACATCTCCTGTGGCATCAAGAAGGTGAAATGGGCCTATGCACAGATAATCAAGGGGCAGTTCTGCAACACCAAGGATACCAGGCGCATGTGGCAGGGCATACAGGCCATTACGGGCTACAAAACAACAACATGCACTGGTGACAAAGGTGACACCTCCCTCCCTTCCAACCAGCTCAACAACTTCTATGCACGCTTTGAAGCCACAAACAACATGCTGGGCAGGAAGAGGCCACCTCCTCCAGTGGAGCAGGGTGCTCAGTCTGAGCATGGCTGATGTGAGGAAGACCCTTGTCAGAGACAATCCACACAAAGCCCCCGGACCTGAAAACATCCCTGGCCGGTGCTCAAAGACTGTGCAGCCCAGGTGGCAGATGTCCTTTCGGAGATTTGAACATCTCCCCGGAACAGGCTGTTGTCCCTTATCATTAGCCTTGTTCCAAAGTCAGCCATCTACAGCCTCAATGACTACCGCTCCCATTATTGACCCCTGTCATCATGAAGTGCTTCGAGTGGCTGGTCCAGAGCCACATTAAGTCCTGCCTGCATCCGGTAGCATGCATTGATATGCAGCTCTCCATGTGGATCCCTAATTTCTTTCTTTTAAAGTAGTTAAACTGCTAATTGTTTGTGTAAAGAATCTAGAGTTGAATCATTATGTTATAACGAAGGTAAAAAGAAAGGCAGAAAGAAAACAAGAAAGTTTCAAGCTGTAAGATCTTTGGATGACTGTTGGAGATAATGGCTAACACGCGGTCTGGCTCTAAACCGAACAATGCTGAGTTGATTGCAGCTATGTGTGACATGGTCCGTGAGGAAATATCTACAGCCCTCAATTCTAAACTAGAGCTGATGAACGAATTAATCATGAATCTGAAGACAAATAGTTGCAAGCTGTGAAGACAATGTTGGGCACTTTGAAAAGTTTGCCACCAATGCCCAGACCAGACTATCTCAGCTAGAAAAGGAATGTAAACACCTCAGGGAAATTAATTCGGTCTTGGAACGGAAAATTGACTATTTTGAGAATTATTCCCGAAGATTTAATGTGAGAGTTTGGAAATGAATGTGGAAGCTGGAAATCCAACGGCTTTCATGAATAATCTGTTCTACGACCTGTTTGGCAAGGACAGATTCGGACCCGTACCGCCTGTTGTGACAGCTCACCGAACCGGGCCCGCCGGGAATACAAAACGCTGTATGATAGCACGGCTACAGAGCTCGGAGATGAAGACACAGATTGTACAACTTGCATCAAGATCTGCACCTCTTGATTATACAGGGACTAAAATCAGTGTGTATCCAGACTTGAGTGCTTATCTTAGCGGGAGGAATTTACAGATCTTCAATCCAGCCTTTGTAAATTGAACATAAGGAGCGGATTCGTCCACCCAACTAATTCTGACTTTTCAGGAAAAGACTCATATCTTTGCATCCCGCAGAGAGGCACAGGACTTTTTTGATAAAGAAATCAGCCTAGTTAAGGGACGATGAGGTAATTGTCTCTAATTTTTTTTTTTATAAGGAAGATGAATTAATGTTTTTTTTTTCGTCTCTTTTCCTTCTTTTTCAATTATGTATAAGAGACTTGATTCTGCAAATTGAATATATATTTCTGTTGTCTAAAGTAGATCAAACGGGATCCCATGAGCTCAATGTTAAGTAGCCCACAGCATGTTGCAACCCCGCAATGCTTGTACGGGGTGGGTGG
>VXCM01004835.1:16211-39937 GCA_014773175.1 Lucifuga dentata
GGGGGGGACCACTGAATCGCTCCATGTTTGCTCCTACTTGTATATACACTGGCATTAACTAAACTTAAAGTGAAAAATGAACATCTTTATGATCTTTTCCATTAATTTTAAAGGCCTCAACAGCCCAGTTAAACGTAAAAGCTGTTTGGATATATTTTAAAGGAATGGGGTTGATGTTGCAATGATTCAAGAAACTCATTTACTTAAAAAATATGTCCACAGAATAGAGAATGCTTCATACAAATAAGTGGCCTCTTCTTCAGCCTATAATAAAACTAAGGGAGTTGCAATACTGATACATAAGAGGTTGAATTTAACTACTCTTGGAGAAGGACATGATACTGGTGGGAAAATAGCTTTCTTTAAGTGTTTATGCAATGGAAAGAAATTAGCATTTATGCTCCTAATGTATATGATGAAATTTGTTTTGCATCTCTAAATACAATATTTGCAGACCTGAATGAATTTGAATTAATTATTGGAGCAGATATGAATGCTATTATAGACCCTAAAATGGACAAATCAAAGGAGTTAATTTAAAGGCTAGAAGACCTAACTTAACATAACATTAACATAACCTTGTTGATACATGGCGAGTTTTTAATCCAGGAAATAAAGAATTTTATTCAGTCATAATATTTTTTCAATTCTAGAAAAAAATCATATTTTATCATCTAGCCCCTAGTAAATACAGTCCAAAATATTGCAATAAAACATATGAGTCTGAGTGATCATCATGCTCACTACTGCTTACTTGAAGTCACAGATTTAGCCAAACGTGCAACCAGATGGAGATTTAATCTCTCACTGCTGGATAATAGTTCTTTCTGTGATCAATTTGAAAAAGACTTGACTGAATAGCTTGCTATAAATCAGAATTCAGTTGATGATTCTCGTATTGTTTGGGGTGCTGTAAAAGCTTTTATTAGAAATAATAGTATCTCCTTTGCATCTGCAATGAACAGATCTAAGCTTCAAAAGATTAAAAAATTAGAATCTCAGATGGAAAAATTAGAGCGCTCATTGCAATGCCAGCCTTCTGAACAAGAAAGCAAAAATTGATGTGATATTAAGACAGAACTGAACTTGTTGTTGCCAGAGAGAGCTCAGTTTGATCTACATAAAGCGAGGATTAATCAATATTATCTTGGTAATCGCCCTAGNAGAGAGCTCAGTTTGATCTACATAAAGCGAGGATTAATCAATATTATCTTGGTAATCGCCCTAGCCATTGGCTGTCAGACTGAAGGCAAAAGATCACAGAATGGATATAACAACAGTCCGCTCAGAAACAGGAGAAATTATATCTAATCTGCAAACTATAAATCAAGAATTTAGCCATTATTATAAGAAATTATCCACCTCAGAATTTAGAGCATTAGACACTGATATAGACTCCTTTCTTCAGAGCCTAACACTGCCTATGCTTTCTTTAGAGGAAGCTGCAATAATGGATGCCCCAATCTCACTGGATGAACTTAAAAAAGCCCTAGAAAAAATGAATAAAGGGAACTCTCCCGGGTATGATGGTATACATCCAGAAGTATATATCAAGTTTTGGAATGTATTGGAATGTTTTGGAATGTATCCTTTGCTTGATATAATTAATATGTCCATCACAAAAGGCTCATTCGGACAAGATGTCAATACATAACTAATTTCTTTGCTTTTGAAAAAGGGTAAGGACCCCACACAGCATGCCAACTGACATCCATTATCTTTAATTAATTCAGACATTAAATTAATTTCCAAAGTACTGGCTCAACAATTAGAAGTATACCTTCCAAAATTGATACATCCGGATCAGAGTGGATTTGTTAAGAAACGTTTATTATCTGATAACCTACGGCGACTTTTACACATTGTGNCAGAGTGGATTTGTTAAGAAACGTTTATTATCTGATAACCTACGGCGACTTTTACACATTGTGAATGCATCATCACCTTATATGTCTTCGCAGGCTCTCTTAACATTAGATGCTCAGAAAGCCTTTGACCATGTCGACCGGCCTTACTTATGGAATTTTATGGAATACATGGGACTTGGCCCAAATTTTGTTAACACAGTTAAGACAATATATAATAATCCTCCGGCATGTGTAATTGCAAATAGCACTTGCTCTCCTCCTTTTAGAATTTCAAGAAGCACTTGGCAAGGCGATCCTCTCTCTCCAGTGTTATTTATTCTGTTGATTGTGCCATTGGCTCAAAAAATAAGACAATGTGATATCATAAAACCTATTGTTTCAGTTGATAATTACAAATTCAGTTGATAATTACATTTCTGTATATGCAGATGTTATATTATTTTTTGTAAATGATATATGCTATTCAGTTCCTAATGTATTAGACCTTTTTGAGAAATTTAGTTTTATTTCAAGTTATACATTATAAGATAAATTGGACTAAGTCTTCATTGTTACCTTTAAATGATGTGGCTAAACAAGAAATTGGATGTTGCAGAATTCCTAATGTTCATCATTTTAAATATTTTGGGGTGGACATTTTTCCTGACATAGAAAAGATTGTATCTAGAAATTATAATAACACCTTAAAAAGAATCCAAACCGATCTCACTCGGTGGAATAATTTGCCTATTGGAATGTCTGGTAGAATTGCAATCATTAAAATGAATGTTCTGCCAAGAATGATTTTTTTGTATGAACATGATTCCACTCCCTCCTCCAAGTTATTGAGAGACTATTCATCGTTATATGTCTCAGTTTATATGGAGGAAAAAACCCTCAAGAATTAAACTAACCAACTTACAGAAAAGTAGAAATAGGCCTGTCAGTTCCAAATTTTAAAAAATATAGTCAAGCTTTAATTCTTCTATCGTTAATAAATTGGTTTAATCAAGATTGCTCTATTCCGTGGAGAGTTATTGAAGAAAATATAACTTTGCCGGTACCTTTGGATCAAGTAGTCTTTTCCCATTTATCAATTAAGCAATGCAGAAAACCATTTGGTCCAATACTATCAATTAGTATTTGAAGAGAAATTGAAAAAAGATTACAAATGGAGGAGAGTGGCATGTTCATACACCAATTTTTCATAAAAGTGCTCTCAAAATTGGTGGTAAACCTTTTTTCTTTTTAGAATGATTCAAGGCTGGAATTCATACTTTAGGTCACCTTTTTGGTGCAAAGTGTTTAAAAAGCTTTGAAAATATAAAGTCTGTGTATAATATACCACCAAAATCCTTTTATTTTTATTTACAGATTAGATCCGCTATGATTGCTCAAGGTATTTCATTATCAATCAATTTGGAAAAACATCCACTTATAGATATGTTAGAAAAATTTGCTATTTTACCCACAGGCTTTGTTTCAGCTATATGTTGTATAAGTTACTTCAGGGATTGCCATCATCTCAACTGTGTATTTAAAGAGTTGGAATTCTGATATGTCTGGATTTGATTGCACTCTAGATTGGGAGAGAATATGGAAGAATGTATTTTTGGCATCAAGTAACTGAGCATCAGTTACTTTATTTTAATTTTGCACATAGATTTTATATTACACCACAGAAAAGACATTTAAAGGTCCCATGTCATGAAAAACGTGTTTTTCCTTGCCCTTGCATATATACTATAGTCATCCTTCAGCCCATCAAACCTGAGAATTTGGAAAGCCAAAACCTCTGTGTTGTTTCCATAGCCGCATTTTAGGTAAGCATGTGTTTCTACCAGCCATTTGGGTTTTGGTCTTTTTGTTACGTAACAAAAAGACACATTTGCATAATGTCCAGCTCCAAGGTGGACAATCACTCCCACTCTTCTCTGCTGTCAGTGCCTGTAGCCGCCATGGTTGTAGTTCGCTAATACAAACTCGGAGATGTCGAAGGTTCGAGCGAAATACGCCAACTGTTGTGTTGTTGCTACAGAAACCAACATAAATGTCTGTATTTCCTGCTTGCATCAGAGGCTAAAAAGAAACAGTGGTTAGCTGCAGTGGCTGCTAGTTGTTCGTCTGTGCTAACCACTTCACCAAGGAGGGACAGTACAACGCTGGCTTAGCCTCTAAACTGACCCTTAAAGATGGATCCATACCAACTGTACGTGACCCAACAACAGCTAATGTGCAGTCAGTGTCGCCACTTTGTGATAATATTTACAGTTTATTCCAAGTAAGGTGCAGTAGTTTGGCCTGATAACATTTCGCATTTTGCTAACGTGTGTGCTACAAGCCGTTAGCATCATTGTTTTGTTTGATTTTTATATAGTCTATGGAGCTTTGTTGATAAATCAGTTGCCCTGTATAGAGAGAAAGAGAATCAGATATGGTATTTTATGGTACTTAGCATGTTTACCCATGAGTGTGTCTGCGTGACACACGGAGATGTGTGTGTGTGTTTTCATTCAGACACCGCCCGCCCATCTGCCATCAGCGGCTCTCTGAAGCTCTGTGCGCGGCGGCGGCACGGAGGTGACCTTCACCTTATATGTCATTATATTGTAGGTTACCTGTATTCATGAATATGTAGGATATTACTACAGACATTCCTGTAATCTGATGTTGTAATGCATGAACCATTTGTTTACTGTTTATTTGTATTGTTGGCTTGTTTATGGCAGAGCTCTGTTCTGTATGTTGGAGACACTTTATGTTTTGTAGCGTCCATTGTCTGAAGTATTGATTACACATTTAGTATTTTAATTTTAAGTTTTTTTTTTTCATCTTTTATTTGATGAACATGGGCGCTGAAACTTGAAAATGAACTAAATGGTTACTTCTTTTTTTGTTTTGAAGCAGTGGAATGTATGGGAGTCTGATAATGACAGTGAAAATACGGTAGTATTTACTGAGTCTGTGGTGGTATTTACTGAGTATTACTAGTAGTAGTATTATTAGTATTTACTGTCTGTGGTGGTAGTTACTGAGTATTACTAGTAATAGTATTATTAGTATTTACTGAGTCTGGTGGTATTTACTGAGTATTACTAGTAGGAGTATTATTAGTATTTACTGAGTCTGTGGTGGCATTTACTGAGTATTACTAGTAGTAGTAGTATTATTAGTATTTACTGAGTATTACTAGTAGTAGTATTATTAGTATTTACTGAGTCTNATGGGAGTCTGATAATGACAGTGAAAATACGGTAGTATTTACTGAGTCTGTGGTGGTATTTACTGAGTATTACTAGTAGTCGTATTATTAGTATTTACTGAGTCTGTGGTGGTATTTACTGAGTATTACTAGTAGTAGTATTAGTATTTACTGAGTCTGTGGTGGTAGTTACTGAGTATTACTAGTAGTAGTATTATTAGTATTTACTGAATCTGTGGTGGTAGTTACTGAGTATTACTAGTAGTAGTTTTATTAGTATTTACTGAGTCTGTGGTGGTAGTTACTGAGTATTACTAGTAGTAGTATTATTAGTATTTACTGAGTCTGTGGTGGTATTTACTGAGTATTACTAGTAGTTGTATTATTAGTATTTACTGAGTCTGGTGGTATTTACTGAGTATTACTAGTAGTAGTAGTAGTATTAGTATTTACTGAGTTTGTGGTGGTATTTACTGAGTATTACTAGTAGTAGTATTATTATTTACTGAGTCTGTGGTGGTAGTTACTGAGTATTACTAGTAGTAGTATTATTAGTATTTACTGAGTCTGGTGGTTGGTCTGATTCAGGATCAAACATGTACGTCTCACTACATGGGATCCTTCAGGGTTCTCCTGAAATGCTGCCATGTTGGTTTACTTGTTTTCTGCATATTCATGGTTTGTACCCTTNGGTTCTCCTGAAATGCTGCCATGTTGGTTTACTTGTTTTCTGCATATTCATGGTTTGTACCCTTCTATTTTATGTGATTCTTAAAGAAAACAAAATAATAAAAACTTGGTCCTTCCCTCCTCTTTAGACCCCCACCAGTTCATGTACTGCCCAAACAGATCCACGGAGGATGCCATATCCCTGGCACTTCATACCACATTATCCTACCTGGGAAACAAGAACACCTATGCCAGACTGTTGTTTATCGGCTACAGTTCTGCATTCAACACAAACAGAAGCTGGTTGACAAACTCTCTCTGAATTGGATTCTGGACTTTTTAACAGGAAGACCACAGTCAGTATGTGTAGGCAACAACCTGTCCACCACTATCACACTATCATAGGGGCCCCCCAGGGTGTGTTCTGAGCCCCCTGTTGTTCACCTCATCCTGTTCAACACATTCCTGCTTCTGGAGAAGCTGCTTCTGGCAGCGATCATTCACTCTGGATGGTGCTAGTGGCTGCCAGAGCCAGAGTTTATGACATCTTCAACCAGCTGGGTCAGAGTTTGAGAAACCAGAGATCACACTGCTAGCCAGGTTGCACTACCGCTGGCAACAGCAGTACATTCAGTCCCTTCCCTTCAGAGGAGAGTTCATCTGAGTGAGAATTACTGTGAATGCACCAAAACAATACTGTGCTTTCAGAAAAATGAAACCAGCAATCTCTGGTCTTCTATTTACCTTCTGTTATGCATATCTCCACATCCCATGTTGTTCATTTTAATGCCTTTTTTAAACAAAGCGTGAACCCTCTGGAGTCTGAATTCACTTTTGTGTTTTTAATTTTCATTGAGTTTTATTTGCCACCTTGGATTCTGCATTGTAGGAAAAAGAAAAAAGGAAGCCTTATGACGTATGACTGTTCTGCCAAAATCAACACAAATCACATTATCAAGTTTGCAGATGATACAGCAGTAGTGGAATTGATCAGCAGTGATGATGAAATAGCCTACAGGGAGGAGGTGGAACAGTCGGCTGGTTTGAAGACAAAACCTCTCTCAGTGTCGATAAGATAAAAGAGATGACTGTGGACTTCAGAAGGAGGCGGGACTCTGAAGCTGAACACTCTCCACTAACCATCAAAGCTGAATACTCTCCATTAACCATCAACAGCTCCACCATCCAGAAAATCAGCAACATCTGATTCCTTGGCGTAAATATCACCAACAACCTCTCCTGGACCCTGAACACCACCAGCCTTGTGAAACGAGCAGCAGGATGTACTTCCTAAGAAGCTGGAGCAGCGAGGCTCCCGCCACCATCCTCGCTGCATCCTACTCCTGAAAGCATCCTGACCAGTTGCTTCACAACCTGGGATGGAACCTGTGATGCAGCCGATCACAAAGCCTTGCAAAGACCAGTGAGGACAGCTCAGGAAATAACAGGAACGCCTCTACCCTCTGTTGAGGTCATCTATCAGGAGAGATGCGACAGAAAGCAACAGCACTGTGAGGGACTGTTCTCACCGACCCATGGACTGTTTGACCTCTGAAATCTGGGAGGAAATATAGGAGCATAAAAGCCAGAACCAGCAGGAGGTGCAACAGCTTCTTCCCCCAGGCAGTTAGGCAGCTCAACACTCTGCACCAGCCTACACTAAGAGCTACCTAAACTATACTAGACACACTTAACTTTACATCCTGCCCTGTTTTTATGTACTTTAACCTTTTAACCTCGGCACTCAGGATAACTTTAACTGAACGTTGTAGTGGATATTTTGTAGTATTTGTTTTGTCATGTGTGTTGTGTGACATCTTGTATCTTTTAGCACATTCGCCCTACGAGAAATGTCTTTTCATTCTGCTATGTGTGTGAAATATATGTGAATCTGCATCTGAAACACTGTTAGCTTGCAGGGCCGTAGATTCAACTCATCAATGGGTTCATTGGTGTCAGCATTAGATTGTGTATTACTGAGTGGCCCTGTCGCCTCACAGCAAGAAGGTCCCGGGTTCGAATCTGGCTGGGTCCTTTCTGTGTGGAGTTAGCATGTTCTCCCTGTGTCTGTGTGGGTTCCCTCCAGGTGCTCTGGCTTTTATTTATATAGGATTTGATTGATGGGTCAGTGGTCCTATCAGCTTTTACTTAGCCATGTCAATAGGCATGTGTTCCCCGTGCGCAATATGTGTGTAACGTTCCACAGACAGACCGGAGACCGTGTGCTCGTCCCTATGTAGCGTTCACAATGTTTTATAATCGCCATTTCTCGNGACAGACCGGAGACCGTGTGCTCGTCCCTATGTAGCGTTCACAATGTTTTATAATCGCCATTTCTCGATAAAATGGAGATATACAAATATCTATGGAAAGCTTAGCTTTTCCTGAACAAAATGAGCCCCAGCATGACATTTTATGACCACGCAATCCCGAATTAAGTGTGACTAAAGTACAAGATTTTTAATTTTTTTTTATTTTTTATTTTTGGAGACGTCATCTGAGGGCCTGATAGATGGGACCCATGGGCCGCATTTGGCCTGCGGGCCGCCAGTTGTGGGGATCCCTGGTTTACACACTTTCTTTGATAATAATTTACACATACATGTCTGTGTGGTTGGTCACCATCATACTGAGTGTGTGGGATTATATGTGTGTGTGTGTGTGAGTGCATGTGTGTGTGCGCATGCGTTCCCATGTTATACTCTATACTTGTGTCTCTTTCGTTATCAGGCCGAGTTTATGGCGTGCTGGGAAAGCGAGAAGGTCGTGTCCTCCATGAAGAGATGAAGGAAGGGACGGACATGTTCATGATCAAGGCTGTCCTGCCTGTAGCTGAGAGTTTTGGATTTGCAGATGAGATCCGCAAGAGGACCAGCGGACTGGCTAGTCCACAGCTGGTCTTCAGCCACTGGGAGGTGATTGTTCTTTTTTAATTTTGCTATTATAGGAATTATTATTATAGGAATGTATTGCTTATGGTTATTGCTTATGACCTGCATATCAGCAGGTCTTTACAGGCTGAAAACCAATGGCAGGCCGTGTATTTTAACACCTAGGCCTTCAGAGCGATCCTCCCACAATTAAACCACCTTCTAATAACCTCAGCATGACACTAGGACTATATGCTGCTGTTATTAGACATAACCAGCCCATATTCACAGTGACAGTAACCTTTATCGAGTGGAATAAAGTGATTTAACACGACGATCAACACCTATGACAGTTACAACACACTAACTGCAGAGACATGAATAGGATGTAGCATTATTACGCATTATGACAGGATGCTGCATCACATATAAACATGGCATAGCCTAAATCAGTGTCATTACCAAAGAAACAAGAACAAACTCACAGCAACCATCACATTTACTCATACGACCAGCAAGTAAGATAAAATGCTGTAAAACACAAATAACACAATCAGATTCAACAGGCTTCTCCACAGATTCCAGCCACATAAAAATCCATCAGACTTACCAAAGCTGCTCATCATCTGAAGACAAAGTCCATCCTCCTTTCTGTCTTTAGAAAGAGTTTAACGACACGGTTGTACATTATCGGTGCATTTCAGTTCCAAAATGTGAAAAAAGCGTTGTAAATCCATTTCTTCTCCTCCTTCAGCCATTGTGCGTTAAAAAACCAACAGGACTAAGTAAAAATCTAAAGCACTACATCTAAAAATCTAAACGTCAAGAAAGAAAGTTTAAATAAACAATCTCCATTACGTACTAGCTAGGTTTACATGAGTTAGCTAAGCTAACTGGCTCTCTTCTTCTTCTGATGAATTTCTGGCAGGCTGTTTAGCTGATAGCATAATGCTGTACTCTGATGACNCTCTTCTTCTTCTGATGAATTTCTGGCAGGCTGTTTAGCTGATAGCATAATGCTGTACTCTGATGACATAGGCCAAGGCCAGCTAGAAGGCCTTAGCCCATCAAAGAATACGCCCAACATGGCAAACTTGAAATCTGATTGGTTAAAGACTATGACAATCAACAACATCATCCCATTTACTTGAATAGCAGAGGGGATTCACTGGAGATTTTGAAGGCCTCAGGCTAGACTTTTTTACCCGGAGACAACACAGGTGGAAAATCTGATTGGATAAAAGCTCTAATTTATATGAGCTGCACTGGAAGCAGCAAAACTGAGGGAGAGAGTACCATAGTGATGAAATGATGTTAATAACAAAACTGATGGGAACGAACTTTGTAAAATACATATAGCATTAATTAAAATATATATTAAATTATAAAAACATAATTTGATGATTCTGATGATCTCTAGGCCAGCAGAGAAAGCCTTGCTGGCCCTGACCGCCCACCACTGCTGAAAACGTCTCTAAGGCTGGATTTACATAACCATGCACATGCGACCTGATTGCGATTTTTTGTGCACGTGACACGTATCAGATATGTTTCCTGAAGATGTAAATGGTAAAAAGCCACATGAACTCGGATATGCTCAGATCCGATTTGGGCCANCCTGAAGATGTAAATGGTAAAAAGCCACATGAACTCGGATATGCTCAGATCCGATTTGGGCCACTTGAATATGTGGAAATATATTATATATTATGTTCAGAGTTTCGGCTTGAAATCAACTATGAAAAGCGCCACCCTTTGCAAACTTGTCGAGCAGTGCATTAGGAATGCTACTGAACGGAGTTGTGATTTAAAGTAGCGCAAACTGTATGCATCGCGTTGCATTTATACATATATATATACACAGTATATATACACCACTACAAACATATTATATGTTTGTGGTATTCCTGGCCATTTGCCCACACTCGCTATAAAAGAAGCCTTCTATTAAATCGCAGGTAACATACATTAATAGTTCACTATATTAGGAATCAGTATGACTTTACATTAATACTATACTATATTATGAATCAGTATGACGTTTACATTAATAGTATACTACATCATGAATCAGTTTATCAATTTACATTAATAGTATACAGTGTACAGCACCAATAGAATGCCAATTAAAATTTTGATTAGGTCAACAAACTAATAAAATTACTTTCACTTTGATTTGGTCAAAAACTAGTGATTGTTATGTATCCTACATGGACAGTGTCAGACCTAAATGCAGTTCTTAGTATAATATTTAAATCTGCTGCATCAGGTTTAAAGTGTCAGAGCTGTAGAATGTGCAGCATCACATTAGGAATAAACAGTGGCATTGAGATGCATTGAGTGGTAAATTACATAAAACTTACACATAAACTGTCAGCAACTTTCTGCAGCATTCCTCCCTAGCCTTATTTGCAGCAACGTGTTGCTTTTAGCAGTTATGATATGTTTGAAATCTTCATAGCGCTGCATGATAACTTTGCTCCTCCTGACTGAAATGAACAGCTCTGATTGGTCCATTTTGTCCAGTAGTAGAGGTAAATGAGGCCGACATGCCCCCTTTATGTGAACATGCACAGAGCTTGATGAGGAAAGCCTGGGTTGACAAAGACAGTTGATAACCACCGTCATGGTACCCGTTATCTCTGAGTGGAGTTTTAGGATTTGTGGAGCAGCTAAGGTAAAGAAACCCTGGATCTGATGAACGTGCTTTGTGGTACAGACCTCTGGTGCACAGGGGTGGAGCATAGTGTGTGTGTGTGTGTGTGTGTTAGAGAAGAGGGGCATGCCACTAGAATGTCTGCAAGTTCAAATCAAAAGTCACCATTAAATGAACTGACCAATCAGCTTACTATATTGATCACTCACACATGAGGCAAAATCTCAGTTTAAATCACAGTTTAAAATCTCTCAGATTTCATATCGCTGAAATTTACCGCCAGAATGAAATCAGCCTTCATTGTTGTGTGACTGTGTTTTAGGAATCACTTCCTTGACACGTAAATAAGAAAATACTGTAGTAACGCTTAAAGAGGACAGTAACATACGTTTCTGAATGAGGGAAGAACATTGCTGTGGGACAAAATACGACGTATTAAATCTGGTGCTGCATTTTATGAAATTGCCCTGACCTGAATTTGTTTCTACATATAATATAAAAGTTTCTAAATACGCAAAAATTTCATGTTTTTAAAAATTTAACAACCGCCTGTGGTGTAGCAAAAAAAAAAAAAAAAAAANAAAAAAAAAAAAAAAAAATGCATCTATCAATGTCAAATTAATCTGTAACGCAAAAAAGTTTGTAAAATGTGCTACCACATACACACATACACACACAACACCTCTAAACCCAAAGGTCTGACTCGTTAGGTGAGGCTGTAGGTCAGTGCAGCCATCTAGTTAATGAGATGCTCCTTTAGGGGAGTTGGAATCAAACCTGAGACAGACAACATGTGCATTAGACCATTATACCTGCCACTAGTCCCAACACACACACACACACACACACACACACACACACACACACACACTGCCTCTCAGCTTCAGGACTTGGTGTCAGCATTCTTCCTGACAGCGATTTGGATGTTGGATTAACGTATGAATGAGCAGAGAGCAGACTTTGAATGGTGTGTTGTTGTGGGTCAGGTTTAGGGTTAGTGCATGTTGTTGTGGGTTGGGGTTGTTGTATACGGAGGGTTTTGGCTCCTCTGGGGACGTTTACATTAGATTTCCATCATAATGGAGCTTTTGTTCAGCCTCAAATAGGAGAACTGTGTGAATAAGTCTGGTATTGATCAGCAAAAGCATGTCTGCCAGAATACGTTGTGTGTGCGTGTGTGTGTGTGTGTGTGTGTGTGTGTTATATTCCATATTTTGGGGTTATGTGCACTTGATAAAGAGGCACAGTTGTAATTGTATTGTACAGGCTTGTAAAACCTGTACGGTACATGTTCTTTGTATTTGTTCTTCAAAATGTCACAGTTATATACATTTCATATTTTTATATATTTTAATATTATACATACGTAGTATTTTATGTAATTACATATAATATTGAACTGTAATTTCTGCTTGGCTGCAGTACAGACAACTGCATTTAATTTAACAAACTTTCATAACACGAACATAAAGCTGCAATGCATCTTGTACAGCTGAACTCAGAGTTTAATAACCAACTCTGCAGCTCTATTTAGCTTAATGGCACACTTATAAACTGTATGATTGAGTCTCTCAGTTCTCATCAGCCCCATATAAAGCCATAGGCAGCTTCAACAAGCTACAGCAAGACACAACAGGACGATGGACAAAGTCAGAGCTAAAACCTGAATGGCTGCTGGACAAGCAGGCGACCAGAAACACAACTGTAGTGGAACATGTTACAGACAGTCTGCTGGATGTGTGTCATTGTTGCTAATAAGCTAACAAGCTGTGTTTTCTGTGAGCTTATGAGTTTTTTCTCCTTTGTTAAATCAGTTTTAATTGCTTTTTATGTTTTTTTTTTATAGTTGTAGTTTTGGCCATGATCCCTTATAGTGTCAGCTGTTT
This sequence comes from Lucifuga dentata, assembly GCA_014773175.1. Lineage (NCBI taxonomy): Eukaryota > Metazoa > Chordata > Actinopteri > Ophidiiformes > Bythitidae > Lucifuga > Lucifuga dentata. Next base: position 29,342 of record VXCM01004835.1, read on the forward strand.
CTCACCAGCCTGGCTGTAGTGAAATGAACATGAGGTAACACTGCTGAACTGTACAGTGATGCATTATTTTGGATCACACATGCTGATCAGATCATGTTCATCAAATTCTAGAAAGATACATCAGTGAGTTTTGGAAAGGTCAAAGTTCAACTGTATGGCTAATTAGTGTGACAGCACGTCACCCGTTGCTAGCACACATACTAATAACACTTAGGCTGGATTTACACGACATGCACATGTGACCTAATTCTGTTCTTTTGCTCATGTGACACGTGTCAGATTTGCTTCCTGAAGATGTAAATGGTAAAAAGCCACATGAAATCGGATATGCTCAGATCCGATTTGGGTCTCTTGCATATGTGGAAATAAATCGGATACATATCAGATATCCTCCAATATGACTGCTGTCTAAATCCACAGATCAGAATTTCCTTCCCATTCTGACTCCTACGTAACGTTCTGCTTTGTCTGCATATGATGATGTCATCATCAATATGATGACGCTCTCTGTAAACAGAAATGGAGGACATACTATATATATCAGACATGCTGATGTGTGTTTATGTCAAATAGACGTGTTAGTGTGTGATAACAGGCTCCTGTTACAGCAGCAAAACTCCAACTCCACCCACTTCTCCTCCGTGATTAACTGATGAACATACATGTCCTGATGGAGAGAGAAACGCTCACACAACATATCAGATGTTTCTCTCTGCATGTGAAAGTTTTAACCTGCTGATCAGATTTTAAATACTTCTCTCATCTTAGAACATTGAAGTGTTTTCTTTACATGCATCTCAGAAATGTGCGTATGCATAGCTGCATCCTGCTGCTACAGGTCAAAGGTCAAACCATGCAAATACAGGTATCAGATATGAGCCGCTTAAAAAAGAAAATGTAAATACGGTGAACAAAAAATCAGATGTAGGCAAAAGATCAGAATTGAGCATCAAGACATGTAGAGTAAATCCAGCCTGAGATTGCAGGAAGGTTGTGGTTTCTTACATGTACAGAGTGATAACAGAGAAGCACTTCTGTATTTATGTCAGTGGTGGGCCATCAGGGTCAGCAAAGCCTTCTCTGCTGGCTTGTCAGAATCATCAAATTATGTTTTTTGTAATTTAATACATATTTTAATTAATGCTATATGTATTTTACAAAGTTCATTCCCATCGGTTTTGGTATTAATGTTATTTCGTTGCTACTCTCTCCTTCAGTTTCTCTGCTTCCAGTGCAGCTCATATAAATTAGAGCTTTTATCCAATCAGATTTTCCACCTGTGCTGTCTCTGGGTAAAAAAGTCTAGCCTGAGGCCTTCAGAATCTCCAGTGAATCTCCTCTGCTATTTAAGCATATGGGACGATGTTGTTGATTGTCATATTCTTTAACCAATCAGATTTCGAGTTTGCCATGTTGGGTGTATTCTTTTACAGGCCAGGGCTATGTCATCAGACGTTATCGGACGTCATCAGAGTACAGCATTATGCTACACAGTTACAGCCTGCTAGAAATTCATCAGAAGAAGAAGAGGGCCAGTTAGCTTAGCTAACTCAAGTAAACCTAGCTAGCACGTAACGTAGCGTTAATGTTTATTTAAACTTTCTTTCTTGACGTTTAGATTTTTAGCTATAGTGCTTTAGATTTTTTGTTTAGATTTTTACTTAGTCCTGTTGTTTTTTTAACTCATAATGGCTGAAGGAGGAGAAGAAATGGATAAACTGACAATGCTTTTTTTCACATTTTGGAACTGAAAAGCACTGATAATGTACAGCCGTGTCGTTAAACTCTTTCTAAAGACAGAAAGGAGGATGGACTTTGTCTTCAGATGATGAGCAGCTTTGGTAAGTTTGATGGATTTTTATGTGGCTGGAATCTGTGGAGAAGCCTGTTGAATCTGATTGTGTTATTTGTGTTTTACAGCATTTTTGCTTACTTGCTGGTCGTATGAGTAAATGTGATGGTTGTTGTGAGTTTGTTCTTGTTTCTTTGGTAATGACACTGATTTGGGCTATGCCATGTTTATATGTGATGCAACATCCTGTCATAATGCGTAATAATCCTTACTCCACTCAATAAAGGTTATTGTCACTGTGAATATGGGCTGGTTATGTCAAATAACAGCAGCCTATAGCCCTAGTGTCATGCTTTATTAAAAGGTGGTTTAATTGTGGGAGAACAGCACTGAAGGCCTAGGTATAAAGTACACGCAGCCCGCCACTGATTTATGTTGATGCTTAGTTTGCCCAAATACATGTATCACAACCTAGTTGCTGTTCCAGATGTTTATTTGTTTGCTTATCATTTGTTCATTTTTTTTTTTTTGTGTTTTTTTCCTTCATTAGTTAATAGAGTGACACCTAGAATTGCTCTTTATTCTCTGCCTGTTTGTCCTACATACACAACATGACCTTACTCATTAAAATGAAGTGACTGAGTCTGCTGGAATAGAGTGGGAGCTGTGATATAAAGTGTTGGTGCCCCATATTTTATATATCTGCTTCATTTATTCTTTGGTTTAAATGTCTTTTTATTTTTTGACTCTTTGTAGGCTCTTTGCTTTTTGGCTTATGTAGGCTTGCCACACTAAATGTTGAGTCATGAATGATTAATTAAAACAACAGTGTATCCATCATTACAACATTATGCAGCTCACAACTTTATTTCAAATTGTAGTCCAGATCCAAACGTTTCCATAAAGGCTAAGTGAATTTTTTGGGCGAATGTGTATGAAATGATGCACAAGACCTCATGATGTGATGTTTGGTCCTAAATGACGATGCTTTGGATGTGTCAGTATATCACATACTTAAACATGCAGTAAGTTTACATGCTATACTGCAATTATTTGTCTGTACTCTGATGAAGGCAATAATTTGAGTAAGACGTATGCATGGACAAAATTAATAAGTGTGATGCTGCGCCTCCAGCCACGCAGCTGAGTCTGTTAACTACCTGCACTCCTTTAGTTTTATTGGATTAATTTACATGTTTTACAACTCCATATAAACAACACTATACATAGATTTTGTTTCATCTAACATATACAGTATATTTATTAGTGTTTGATTACATTGTGTTCTAATTGTAAGCGCACATATTCAGTTAAACTTTGTACATTAAACATTTTGTTATATTTAGTTAAGCTTATCTTAAGTTGTTGTAATGCTGCGTTAGAGTTCCCTTGGATGTTGGATTTTTTTCAGTTGGAATTTCTGGCTTCTGACCTCAAACCATTCCAGTGAAATGTCAACAAAAAAAGCATGGCTGAACACCAATAAATCCTGTCAGATTAAATAAACTTGGTAATAAATACTAACTAAAGTAAAGTTAGACTACAGGACTGTTTGGTTGTGTTGTTTTACAATGATATTAATCACAGCATTAAACATTTGTGCAGAGAAGTAATATTCTGAAATTATTCACACTTGTGTATCAATGGCAGATAGTTACCATGGCGATATATTTTGACCTTTTTATTTTCATGTCACACAAGAAAAAATACTTTATTCTGCTGTTAGCTGATCAGTTCCATTCACAAAGCTCGCTTCCAGGGGTGCTGCCATGTTGAGTGATGTTCTCGTTAAGTCAGGGTAGATAATTAATGGTCTGAGTTTCCCAGTCAGAGCACCGACTTCAAGTGCTGTTCCAACACATTTTTCCAAGTAGGAAATTGGAAAAATCTGACCTCCGAGGCAGCTTGAATGCAGCATAACCTAACTATCTTTTGAGTTAGTGGTGCTCTTGCTGGTGTTCCAGCTGCTGGAGGAACTCCTGCACCAAGTGGACTATAAGATTAATCTGTTCCTTCAGCTTCCTTAAATACTAGACGAGCCAATCTGGATTGCTCCACTCTTTGCCACATCATGGGGGAGCAGGGATTTATTGTCTGTTATGTTCTGCTTGGTCTTTATTATTGCCTGTGATTGATAGGGTATAGTCTGTTTTTAGGTCAGTTTGTTTCTCAGTTAAGTTCTGCTTAATTGATCTCTTTTAATGAGCTCAGAAGCTTTTGTTAATGAAATTTGTTCACATGTTTTGTAAAATGAACTTAATTTTTCCAAGAAAATCTAGCTGCTTTGTTTGCCTACCAGCTCGGTGTTTCACACAATAAGATTCTGTGATTCACTGAATGTGCTTGATGTAAAATGCAGTTCCACACTTGTAAAATCGTTATTTAATCAGAGCATACAGAGGATCCACCAGGTCAGGAAACCAAACCATCGATTTACAAACTCATAATCTGCTTCTGTTAGTTGGAGTACGAACACTCCAATTTAAGCAGTCTAACCAAGTTAACAGTTAACATGACCTGTGAATTATTGATTTTATTGAATCATTGATTTGTTGCCTTAATCCACGGAAAGTTTTGACATGAAAGTAAATTACTGAGGGAGTTTCCAAAGTTTTTGAGCAGCCAGATGTGACAAAAACACTAAATTTTACTTTAATGCCATTTTTACATTTTTCAGCAATGTCACATTTCTGTTCTCTCTCTCTCTCTCACTCACTCTCTTAGGTGATCAACAGCGATCCATATTGGGTTCCCACCACAGAGGAGGAGTACCTACATTTCGGGGAAAAGGCGGATTCCACCAACCAGGCCCTCAAATATATGAATGCTGTCCGCCGCCGCAAAGGCCTGTATGTAGAGGAGAAGATAGTGGAGCATGCAGAGAAGCAAAGAACCCTCAGCAAGAACAAGTAGAAAGCAAAACACAGCAGAAACAACCCCCACTACCAGCACTTCCTGTCATGCTGGGTGAATTTCCTCCATTTGTAGGACATTCAGTGCTGATCAAAGATCTCATGGATCGCTGTGTGCAGTGCTGCAGAAGAAGAACCAAAGCATTCTGCAGAAATGACCAGAACCAACTAAAACACTGATCCAAAACTGGATCATCGCTAGTTTCCAAAAGATCACCTGGATGTTCCACAAAGCTTCTGAATATCCTGTGGACCCATGAATGAACATCTAAACCAAAAGTACAACTCTAAAGATAAACGTCATCCGAACTGTGAGCATGATGGAAGGGGCTGCTTCGCTTTGCTTCAGGAAAACTCACACAGGAGAAATGAATTCAGAAATGTATCAAGAACAAAATTTTACAGGAGGGCAAAGATTTGGCTTCTGACTTGGAATGGTAAAATCAAAGTACAGAGCTTAACCCAATAGAAATGCAATGGCATAAACATCTTAACATCAAGAAATCACAGAAACATTGCTGAAGGGAGGAATGTTGTAAATTCCTCTTCACACGTTTGATCAGCAGCTGCAGAAAAGAAGCAATAATTTTAAATATGTTCTGCAGCCTGAACACATCTGATTAAACTGTTACATGAAAGATCAGTTTGTCTGTGTTATGAGTTGGATAAAGGTGAGACCTTATGTGATCAGTAATTAATGTAGAAATTCAGACAGATTTTGCTCCTCAGATATTTTATGTGCAGTTCATCAGCAGCATTTAATGCTTTTAAAACATATATTTATTATATCATAGCAGCGGTATATTAACTTACTCTTTAAACTCCTATAAAATACATGTATTTGAGATTGTTGATCAAGAATTTAGCTGAATGGTATTTAAAAATAATAATAATTTCATATTTAGAATGAAATTTGGGTCACAAAGGCTGAAATATATTTTGAAAAATATATAACGTATATACTCGAGTATAAGCTGAGGTTTTTATTACCAAATTTCACAAAGCAAATCGGGGGTCGGCTTATACATGAGAAATTCAAATTTGATCCCAGAGAAGGAAATTTCCAGGTGGAAATACTACCATTACCACTACCCATGGAAAATAGTTTAAATCATACCTTAGAATGAGATATGTCCTGACTAAACATCTTATCAGCACATTTTGCAGTGGCCAGTAAGCTCTGTTGTGATTGGTCAAAGACAAAAGAATGGGCCAATCAGAAATGACCTAAAAGTGCTGTTTTATACAGTAATGTTATTTGGTAGTCTCATTCAACATCATAGTTTGTGCTTTATCAGCAAGAAGCTTGAGATAAGATACAACACGCAATGGAAGCTACACAGACTCAGAAGATGAAAAGATCATTGTATGACGCTGGTTTCAAGATTCAAGTTGCTGAATCCGCTGCAGAGCACAATAACTGCAAAGCAGCTTCACACTTTGGTGTGAACGAGAAACAAGTACGGGAGTGGAGAAAGAGCCTGGGTGCCCTACAGGATACGAAAATCATTTTTAAAGACATCCATCAGGAACACCTTGATGGAACAGAGGATGACGCCCTTTGGCTAGAAAATGCAATGTCAGATCAAGAAGAGGAAGAGGAGTTGAACATACCGGTCGATGGGATGACGATCTCGTCAATGATGAGGGCACACATTACACAGCGCAGGGGTCTCATTTATAAAACTCTGCGTAGGATCCATACTAAAAGTGTACTTGCGCACAAAAGCCGAAAATGGCATGCGCAAAAAAAAAAAAAAAAAAAANAAAAAAAAAAAAAAAAAAAATCAGATTTATAAAACCGTGCGTACACACACCCGTTATAAATCACAGTTCACCTGGAAATGTGCACACGTGAATCAGCCTCATATTCCACCCTCTACACGCCCACATTCGCCCTTAAATGGTCAATGCAAAGTACCATGATTATCGATTGATCAGTGGTTTTTTACGGTGAATCATGGCAACAATTGAGAAAAAAAAGAAATAAAGAAACAGAAGTTGAAGTGATTGTCAGTGAGGTGGAGGTCCGAAAAGAAACTTAGTCTTGTTTGTGAGCCCACAGACACAATCATGGTGAAGAATCTTTGGACTCTTTTAGCAGCTCTGTAAATGTCACTGCAGCTTTAAATGAAATCCACCTCGAATCCCCAGTTTTTAACGACAGACCAATACTGGCAAATCCATAAATCAGATGAGCAGCAGATTATGTTTCACTGATCACTTTCTTCCCCTCTCTCCACCTGGAGCCTGTTGTTTTACCTGATTTTCTGCTGCCATGAGGAATGTGACTCTCCTCAATTCAAACGGCACAGGACTCTCTCTCTCTCTCTCTCTCTCTCTCTCTCTCTNCTCTCTCTCTCTCTCTCTCACTCTCTCTCACTCCAATTCAATTCAGTTCAACGGGTTTTTATTGGCATGGGAAACATATGGGAAACATTGCCAAACCAAATGTGAAATAAAAACAAACGGCAACCAAAGATAAAGGTGCATACAATAGCTGAATAAAGAAATGTATAAACAGACTGTAACAGTGCAAACTTGTTATATCAAATATATATAGCAGATATATGAAAACAAATAAGTGAGGACTGTGTAAACATTGCAACTTTTTTTTAAAGAAATGTAATTAAAGGTATTTGTTCTGTATGTACAGCATATACTACAGAGATCAGTTCAGTGCAAATAGTCAGTGCAGGAATACAGATGACTGACGTGTCCACCATGTCTTCATGGTGGTTTTGTTCCATTAGACGCCCTTTTTTTTTGTCACAACAGCTGACAAATCTTGCTGCTATGTTTGCACATTGCTGTATTTCACCCAGCAGGTATGGAAGCTTTTTGCTGTTGGTCATGTTTTCAAAATCTTTTTTGGGTGTGTGTAATCTGTGGGTAGTACATGTCTCTGATGTCTTGGTACAGATTACAGGAAGTTAAAAAGTGTAGCTCGGTTTCCACCTCGTGTTGCGTGCAGTGGCTGCACAGTCTGTCCTCTTTAGGAAGCCAGGTCTGTCTGTGGCAGCCTCTCTCGATGACGAGGCTGTGCTCGCTGAGTCTGTACATAGTCAGACATTTCCTTATTTTTGGGTTCATCACAGTGGTCAGGTATTCTGCCACTGTGTATTCTCTGTTTAAGGCCAAATAGCATTCCAATTGGCTCTGTTTTTTGGTGGATTCCTTCCAATGTGTCAGGTAGTTTTCTTTTTGTTGTCTTATAATTTGGTTTAGTTGGATGTGGTTTCTGTCTGGGGGTTCTGCTTGTGAACAGAGTCCCTGGACCTGCTGGCTGAGGGGACATGTCTCTGCTGTTTCTCTGTAGGTGAGGGCTTTGTTATGGAGTGTGTCAGGGTCATTTTCTTTTAGGTGATTGTAGAATTTCAATGCTCTTTTTGTCTCTCTCTCTCTGTCTCTCACACTCTATCTTGCTCTCTCTCTCTCTGCTGTATGTTGGGACAACACTGTGCTGTGTTCTGTGTGTTTGGCAAATCCCCACAGACGCAACACCCAACACTTTGCTGTCCATCTGCCAAGACAGCATAGGGCAGTAATACACACACACACACACACACACACACACACACACACACACACACACACACATACACACACACACACACACACAGACCTATCTACACACAAACACATGCACATAGACACACACAAATACATATATACACACACAATACATTTACATACACACACATACATATACATGCCTACACACACATACACAAGCGTACACATACAAATGCATACACATGCACACATACACAATCACGTACACACACACACAGGACATGTTTGGAGAAACTCTGCACCGACAGGTGAATCTTTGCTAAGTTCAAGCTGAGAGAACAGAAGTACTGAGGATGATGATGATGCTGCTTCATGAGGCCAACAGCTCACAGTGTGTTTGTTCTTTTTGCTGTAATAACTGTAAAATAATACTTTTTCACATTACATGGAAGTTTTGCATGTTTGCTGTTGGCTGTCTGACTCATCACAAGCCTGCAGTTTTATATCTCAGTGTGTAGTCAAACAGAACATGGAGTACTCATACGGAAGAAAAATAGCATCATAAAGATCTGAATTTAAATCAACACTGAATTTAAAGCCACAAATTCTGATCTCAAAATTCAAGTTGCGTATATTCAAAATGCAATATTCAGGTTGCTCAAATTCAGTTTAAAAAAATTCAGATTGAAAAAATTCAGTTTGAAAACATTCAGATCGAAAAAATTCAGATTGCAAAAATTCAAGTAGAACATCCGGGATACCAAGGATAGGCAATCAAATCGCGCTGCAATTGATCCTACTTTTGGCCAATCAGCTTGTGTTCTGCCATAATTTCACAAGTAGAACAAGAGCAGTGGACTTCAAGAAATAGGCCTTTTCTTAATACAAAGTATGTACTTGTGTACTTGCAAGTTCATGAAGTTGACATGGAAGTACGGACTTTCAAGGACGAGGACGCAGAATGCTTAATTTCATCAAGTACTTGATGAAATTAAGTAGAAATTAAGTAATGAAATTAAGTACTTGATGAAATTAAGTTCATCATCAAGTACTTGATGACATCATCACACAACTGAATCAGCTGATCACACTAAACTGCACAAATCCACATATAATTTTTACACTACACGAGTTCCGTTTGTTTCCATTTATTATACTATTTAATATATTTTTTGGCTATTTATTATTTATTTTCATACAATCTGTGTATTATTTTATTGAGGGGGTGGAGTTAATGCACAATAAATAAAAGACTGATTGAGCCAGGATGCTACAGAAAAGAATGGAGAGATGTGCCGTTCTGTGGCTTTATGTTTATCATTATGCTGTTTTGTTTTAACAGGTTATTGAATGGATTTTGTCACTTAACTAGAACATTATTAATATAAAAATGAAACATTACATCTTCCTCATCAATACCCGTTATTCAGGGTCACAAGCACGTAAATTCACTTCCTCAGTCAAACATGACAAAATAATAATAGAAAGACCCTGACCCATTTTTAATACAATTCAGATAATAGAATTTTAGAATATAATAATATTGAATATATAAGAACGTATAATATATTGAAATTATAGTCTGAATAAAGAGCCTTTATTTAGTGTGATGATTTAGCCTTACCTGCCTTTTCCTCCTGATGGGGCCGAGATTTATTACTGGAATATCAGAAGAGGTTGATGCTCCACTTGAGCAGACTTAAAACACAACCATTCATGCAAAAGTCGACCTATATCTCATCTTTCATATGAATGTTATGGTCCAGCTAGACAGACTTCTCTGTGATATAGTAAATCTAAAGTTATTTTTGACTCAGCACCTGATTTGGTGTCTGCTTATTAGGTCTATATGCAATGGAATGGAAACATTTCTACAGCATGAGTTTATTATCATAAAACAAGTAAGATATTAATAAATACACAAATATCAACTGTTAATTGCACAGAAATGTTTAATTGTGCTAGAGTAGTGATGGGTCCGGCAACACCGATGCGTCGAGCTCATAGAGCAAAACCCCGTGTCGGTGCGCTTATCGCTTTAAGAAAGTCACGTGACTGATACAGGAACTGTTTCGAACTGACACTGACGCGCCAAACTGTGTTTATAAGGAAGCGTATCTGTCAACGGGATGCATCTGCCAAAAGAATCTCTGATCTTTTGCGGTTCATCGTCAAATTCATCAAGAATTATGGAGCAGCCTCAAGCCAAAAGAAAGGTTTCCGCCGTGTGGGACCATTTTGATCTCATATCGGAAAATAAGGTATTTGTTTTAATTTCCTTGTTGTTTCATCCTGTTCCTCTGAGTTTCCACTTGATCTATCTGAATTCAAATTCATTTCAAAGTGACTCTTAGTTTACTATTCATATTATTTTCT